>JAKRZM010000633.1:58737-104548 GCA_036379175.1 Heliconius cydno galanthus | reverse complement strand
ATTGTGTTCGACGTGACGTGCCAGTAGCACGCTTGCCGTTGCCGTGACGTGCCAGTGGCTCGCCGTGACGTGCCGGCGGGACACGTCGCACGCTAGTCCCGCCGTCTGTTCCCCTATGACTAGGAGATAACGCTATCAGATCGTCTTAATAAACATTCGCCTGGAAACAATGGTCGTTTAACATTTTGCTTTAGCGATCGCAGCTACGGGCGGGAGATGTGTGATGGCGCGCTGCTATCTGGCGGTTGCTAATATTGAGAGACCTATTGTTGCGGCTTTTATCTATCTTATAAAATGTATTTGCTGTTTAGTTTGAATGTAATGCAAATCGTGCGCTATTTTATGTTTGTATGGAGATAAATATTCTTTCAAGTAATTGTGTTGGCTACGATAGGTATATGATTTTAGGAAATTGATTGTTTTAATAGAGTTAGACTATACCTAGAGATAGTAAATAATTAGGTTTTTATTCCGTAATTGAAGTGACCTACTCTATAAATGAAATTAATAAAAAAAATACAGCTGTCCTTCCTTGGCTTTAATTGTAAAAAACCTTCCAAAAATACACATATAGCTAGATATACACATAAAAACCTACTCATTGCTTTTTAAAAACTCGTTTTGGCTCTCCTGAGAATTTTCTCAATAAGTTGTTACCAGTTTTACACTCTAAACCCACTATGTAATATGTTATATATACGAGTATATACATAATTACATATAACTTACATTTCTTTTTGACGTTCGTGAAGAGTTGCGCGTCCAGCGGCGCGCGGTGGTCGACGTCCATCAGCGGGTACATCTTGTGCTCCATGCCGGGCGGGAACAGCGCCAGTGGGGACTCCATACCGAACACTGTAACAAAATATTATTTTGTTAATAACACTTAAATTTTATTAAAAGAGAATAAAAATTTTATTATTCTTTAATGTATTTTTTTAAATTAATAGACAATTTGTTTATGGATGTGTATAGTTGAATTAGGCACATTATATACACCTATAGGTAAAATTTTCTTATGTATATCAATAATAATGAAATCAGCTTCACGCTGTATCCCGCACACAGCAAGGCAGAGCAAATATAGTGTTAAGACACTCCGTTTCCCAATTTCTGCGGAATTCTAATCGATTCGATTAATTTTCATTAATTATTAAAATAATTGATTCATTAAGAATAATTAATTAATGGAATAAATCTTTTTATAATATGCTTTATAAGATAATAAAGCATATTAAAAAAATATTTATTGTTAATATATTTAAATTTCAACGTAATGTGCTTTTAGTTTCGCTATTCAATACTAGATGGCGCAGAGCGTATTGGTGTAACCGCGAAAGGAGATTACCATATAAAAAGCAATAAAAAATTAGTACTAACAGATAAAATAGAAAAGAAAATATAATGCAGACTATAAATAATCACAAATAATTATAGATACTATTTATTTTGAAAACTATAAACCATATTCTTAAATAATAAGTAACTTTTTAATAACAATAGCAATATTAAGAAAGAAAGATACTTCTATATGAGGTATTTCAGAATGTATCTCGACAATAATAAACGGGGGATTACCCACAGTGAATGTGGACGGAGATGTAAATAGCGGGAGGTGTCGTCCGTTGAACCAAAGGCGACTAATCGATAGCGCTGCTTTATTACTATTCTATCTTATTTCTTACTGCTTTTACCTATAGCTGGATCGTCTGTCTGTCTGTACGTTAATAGAGGATGGTGGAGATGCGATTTTTCTTTAAGATCCTAATGTGTTTTTCATTTTAATAGTGATTGTTTCTTATAGGTATATATTTATATGCATATAGTTGGAGACGGTATCTTAACACTAAGTTCCCAGGTTCCCTGGGGAAAGAAATAATGGAATAGGAACCTTGTGCTAAGACATTCGATCTCCAAATTTTATTTAAATGAATGAGCTATCTGTTCCCTTTGCGATCTCTAAATTAGAAATTGAAATTGTAATTGAATAAACGTGTAAATATACCTATTTAACCTCGAAAATAATAATATGTGAAATTTATGATGATTTAGTTAGTAAGTTTTTTAAACTCAATTTTACAGAGCGAGACAATGCAAATAATTTAGTCCCCCGAGTGGGAATCGAACTAACAACCGTTGCATCTACAGTCAGACGCTATTCTTAAATATACGTATTATATGTATCTTTCATTTAGGAAATATTATTTAATAATGATTTGAAACTAAGCTTGAGTTTTATTAAACTTTCCACTTTTACTTAATTGTCTCATATGAAACCGAAGTGTAATAAATATTAATACATAGAAATACAATCCCAACATTGTAATTTTACTAGTGCCTAGGTACTTTATTATATACGCACATAGCATCTAAAGCTGCCTTAGACCCGTATTATCTATTTTGTAAGAGATGTAAATAAGGAGATGTCTGAACTAAGGCTAGAAAGCGACTAATCGATAAGTCCAATTTATAGTTTATTGTAAGTACCGGTACTAGACTCAGATTAAAACTTGTTTTCAAATGGTTGTATAGCTGTGTTGGAAATTTTAGAAAATTGTTTTTTTTGTTTCTTGCTTGTTTCCAGCTCTATTGGCTGAAGAGGTAGAGGGAACCTGGGAACCTAGTGTTCTGGCAGTCAGTTCCTATTAAGACACTTCCGTTCCCCATTTATTTTGTTTGTTAAGATGTCATAGCAATATTTTTATGCCATTTTGTATATTTGGATAGCAAAAAAGATAGATAAAAAATATATAAATAAATATCAAAATGTCTCAAATAATATAATCTCAATAAAATCCTAATTTCTCCATTTCGGTAAAACCTATCGCACCCACCACGTCCGTCTCCGAGCATTTCCTATTGGCAGGTTATAATTTACTAGTTTCGCACGCGGCTGCTCCCGTAACCACTGGCTGGTGGTGTCGTAAGAATAAATGTATGCTGCCACTTGATAGGGTTGTCACATTATAAACATTATCTTAATTTTTTTTATTATAAAAAACTATTTTTTTAGTTCCAAATGTTAATATATTAATTATAGCCTTATTTTTTTCAAATTGACTCCTTTTGATCAAGTATTGGTTTATTTCGTTGTTTGTATACTAAAAGACCCACTTCTTTTACTTTATTTTTGTGATTGAGTTATTAATATTTAAATATATAAAATTTCACATTTACATATCTAAATACAGACATACCTATAACTAAATTATTCCTTAGATATTTACTATTTACTCATCCCAAACCCTCCCCAAAAAGGGTTTAAAAGACCTATATTACAACAAATTTATCAATCCGTTTCCGTTTAACTCCACTTATCCCGGATAAGCCGGACACTCGGCAACCCTGAGAGGATCTATCCCATATAATTAGTGCGTGTTATGAAATGCTTCCTGGCTTCTGTGCAATCAGCGGCAAAGAAGGGTTATGTGTATAGTAATACTATGTTATTAACAATGTAAGATCTGCATCTAGTGTGCTGCTACCAGGCTACCAGGTCAAATGTATGGAGAAATGTATGTCTTATTATAGATATATGTGGCTATGGCGCCCTGAGACAGTATTTGCACACGCGGTGGTTATAGGTTCAATTCTACTTTAGGCTTTGGGCCTTCGCAACTCGTCAATATAGCGAAATGTATCTAAACATTCGGGAATTGTAGAAGATATGTTGTTCTTATTAATATTCCCAAGATGAAGAAAAAAATGTGTTTTTTCTTAATTAATTGCCATCCACAATTGCCATTAAATAAGAACTACCCTCATTTTTCTTGATTTCACTTCAAAATACCCAATCTTATTAAAACGTTAATTATTTTTTCAAATTTTTTTTTATATGTTTATTTCAATATGTCGATAAGTTAATTATACGTGTGGTTTATTATTTAAAAGTGGCAATAAACACGTTATAGTGCCTTAAATCCTCCATTGTTTTAGTACCGATAAATTATTAGTTACAGCAATACCGGGTGATGTGGGTGAAAGTTTCGACAAGAAACGTAACGTTATAACGTAGAGCTTTATTTGCTTGTAGGACTGTTGGGGCCGATTTACTTATTTGTAAGGGTTTATGTGATAGATATTGGTTATTTTTCTTTTAATAGTCAGGTTTCACGCTGTATCCCGCATCATAAGGTTAGGACGCTCTGTTCGTTACAATTCGTATTTTGTGTTGAGTGCGGAACTCAACGCCGCACTTTGTTGTATATATTCTGGCGAAGAGTTTAAATAATGAAAGAAAAGAAAAACTAAATAAGATTAATTTTTAAATTATATACCTACAGCTAAACTTTACAAATTTATGGCTATGAGTAATATGGGGCCGTCGTCACAGGTTAACTTCACGTGCACAGGCACATTAAAATTTAGATTATTTTTATTTCTTCATATTCAACATGCAATGTCTTGAAAATTGAGCGAGAAATGGGGAACAGAGTGTCTTAACACTAAATTTATATCGGCCTTATCTATGTGAAAATGTTTGTTTAAGAATATAATTTTAAATATCTAATTAACTTCGTTATACGCAGTTAATTCGACCGTACGGTGGACTTTAATNTTAATAAGTATTTTAATATATGGGTATATATCGAAAATATTATAAATATGAGAAAAAAAAGTATCCTATGTTCATCCCGAGACCCTCAAGTATCTCTATATGAGTATTTTATCACAATTAAATTAGCAGTTTGGGCCTGATTGCGTAAAAGACAGACAGACAGACAGACAGACAGACAGACAGACAGACAGACAGAGTTACTTTCGAATTTATAATATAGGTACTGATATTCAACATGCAATGTCTTGAAAATTGAGCGAGAAATGGGGAACAGAGTGTCTTAACACTAAATTTATATCTGCCTCATCTATGTGAAAATGTTTGTTTAGGAACATAATTTTAAATATCTAATTAACTTCGTTATACGGAGTTAATACGAACGTACGGTAATCTTTAATTATTCTATTATAAAAGTTTTTAATATAAGATATTTATAATCTATGCAATTTATTTGTAAACATATTTTTTTAAGACATTTTCCATATTCGTATGTTCAGTTCAGCAGTTACGTGTTTTTGCATTCAACCATTATTGTAGTTGGCTTATAGCCAAGGGTAAAGAAAGCTATGGATGCAAAAATCTGTTTGAAATCCAAAGAGAACTTTGTATTTGCTTAATTAGAAGAATGTAGCTCACTGTTTGATTTTTAACTTATCGACACTTGAATATAAGGTGTGTTATAGGTTCCCTACATATCGATTCTACAAATTAGGTCTTATCGATGGCCCCTAGGTAAAATATATAATATATCAATTAATAATTACTATGTCGATCTTTTTATAGCTCTTATAAACTACCCTCATTAGTACTTAAAAACAGCAACAAAATATACTATAATTTTTCACTTTCGATATTACTTAGGGAGCGTTGTTATGTGAATATAGCACTATACGACCTCACGAAGCAATCCCGAGGTTTTACAGCCGGAGCTAACGAACCGTTAATTCCTATCACTCGTTAAGGCCAGCAGATATACGTTATTTGCATAATTGTCGACAATCAATACATACTCACGTCGCCGCCAATTGGACTTGATCGTGCCCCGGCTTTGTTAGATACGCTGTTTCCGCTAATGCAGCCTTTGCCGCGACATTTCTACAGAGATTATCCCTCATTTGTCACGGCACGGAGACCTCGCAAAACGAAAAATTTGATTCAATTTCATGAGAATAAATTGCAAATGTTTGTGAGAGAAAACTGCATCGCCAGTGCCTAGTAGGCTAACGCTGACGTCCGCTTTACATTTATTTTCTTGTTATTATTGAAATTGTATTTTTTTTAACGAGTAAAATTTCTAGCAGAATAACGTAAACCTTGCGGTCAATTAGTCCCACCGGCGTCGGCTTGACGCTTTCTAATTCTAGTGTTTGAGACACCTCACAAACCTATTCGACCAGAAACAATGATTTACGAAATACCTACGCCTCCGAATCAGCGCAATACGTTCGCGTTCGAGCCAACATTTTTTCGTGAAAAATTTGTAAGAAAATCTTAATTTATCTATCTTTTAAGAACAGATATCTATAAATTCTGTTTGAGATATCTGTTCTTAAGAGATAGATGTATTGGATCAAGTTGTATCGTCATTAGGGCACTAACTAATAGACAACAAAGTTGGGATCGATAGCGCCCCATATGGAGCATTGAAAACGAAAGCGCCCGCAAAGTTCGCAACTCGGCTCAACCCTTTCGCACATGGAGGAACTTGTCAGATTCACCCCTTCGCCGTTCATTGAGAGGAGCGAGCGGGACGGAGGGAGGAGGGGTGTCGTCACGTCGCGGGACACGCATATGTGTTGTGTCTCGTCGGCTGCAAGGTCGGGCTCCGTGCGTAGAGCTCGTGGCGGGACAAGGTCGGGAAGGGTCCCGGTCCCCATTCATGGCGGGCGTGTGGGAGTCGCCGCGTGTTGTCTATGGTCAGGCCGCGCGTGCTCGTTCATTTTGCAACTAGATTTACAACTATAACTGTAAATTAACTTTATCGGCCGCGCTTGTATCTAGGTCGTATGGAATCAGCATTAATTATCGGTCCAATCTTAGGGCCGATGTCGACTTGCGTACAATAGATCACATGGCAGATAGCGCACGCCAAGGACGCGAAAGTAATGAGACTAATGCTGCTGCTGACGAGCGTAGAACATGGCGAACTGGGTTAATCCATTGTTTCACAGAAATACATAAAAATCGATGTGAGGAACGATTAAAGAAAGAAGTCTAGGTCGCGGCGCCTCTATCCTTGCATTGTTCTTGTCGAGATGATCGCGTGTCCAGTGTAAGTCCTCATTGCATAAATCATGAGGGGTGGATACACGGAAACCTGTACACCTTGACTGCGCGAGTGCGAGACATCGACTAGCTCCGAGCACGACAGATTTAATAATCGATATTGTGATAAATTGCATTCGAATAAAAAAACTTTTTACGACAGTCAACAGGAGTAACAGATTGCCGCGTACGGTATTTTATAATTAATCGATATTTAAGGAAACGTGTGTGATAATAAAACACTGTCGATCTTTGGCTCTTGTTAAAATTAAGTATGAAATTTGTTATATTTTATTGACATAGTGATTTACAATGGGCATAATATAACTTTTACCTTTGCTCCGAATGTCTCGTTTCGAGAGAAACTTGTGCGACGCGATTATTAATCTTTCTCTTAAAACAATAATAAGTGCCAGTTTATTTCATTGCTTTGAAAATAATACTAACATGCTTTTTTAATTAAAGTTCGGAATCGCTAGTCATAGGGTTGTCACGTTGCAAAAATATTAATTTAAATATAATTTTTTTTTGCGTCACGCTGTATCACGCACGGTGCAGGTTAAGTAGACGAAGCCAAGTGTTAAGACACTCCGCTCTCCATTTTTCGGCGAATTCTGGGAGAATTGAGTGGCAGACCTCAACGCCGATAATATAATAATTTATTTTCCATTATAATTGATAGGTACTTGATAACATTATCAAATATTTAATGCAAAAAATTTCCGTTATAATCTCATTCATATTCAATTTCACTCCATCTCATCATGGAGGATCCTTACGCTGAGCACGATCGACGTAAGACGGAGTGCTTTAAATATATGTGGATCGTCTTAAGTTAAACTCTTCTCGGTTAAATTTGCATTATGAAATATAAAGTTAAAATTGTTTTCATTAAAGTATATCCACCTAAAATATATATTTTTTAAGTACCTAATATCTATTTTAGACTTCTTTTTTAAATATTTAAATGTAAAAAATTACTATTAATAATTTATTTTGGCGTTGACTTCCGTCATTCAAAAAGCAATGCTTCCAAAATTCAGCTGAAAGTTGGAAACAGAAATGTCTTAATGGGAACGAACTCTATCAAGTTCCTGGGTTCCTACTGCCTTCCCTGCCATGTGCGGGATACAGCGTGAACCTAAACAAAAAAAAAAACAATATTTTCCAAAACGCGTAACCCGCAACCATTAACGGAACCACATTAGGCGGATCACACACGCAAGCCTGGGAAGTATTCGTACAAATGAATTGCTGGCAACGTGTTAATTTTTATTCAACCAATTTGGTCCGCGCTTTGTAATATGTTTTCGTTATTCTCAATACTTCCCATCCCGTGAGATCCATTGTCTCTGGGAGGCCGAAAGAGGTCGAATGCCCTACAAAGAAAGAAGATTTAATATCTGGCTTCAAAGTTTTTTTCGATGCTCGATTTATTCCTATTGAGCCCACGACATTCACACTTGAAATTGGCCATTGTTGGAAACCCGCTGACTTCATACTATTTCATTCTTCGACCAGCAATCTATCGATTTCAAATCGGAACTTAATTTGATTATTTTATTACTAATCTATTGTGGTGTAACGGAAATGAGATGATTTAGTTCTTTTTTTTTAGTTTAGTTGGTAATGTTGGTAATACGAGTATAGTGTTTTGATAATTTGTACAATAATATTTTTTCATTTCTTTCTTGCTCGAAGTCAAAGTAAATTTTTCATTTATTCATATTATGTCTCAAATAAGATTGTTCTGGTTGTAGTTATTATTTACATTTACAAAGAAAATATTGCTTTCATACGTGTTATGGTTTATACATTTTCAAAACCATTTGTAATGTGGTAGAGAAATAATTTAAGAACATAAATATATAGTGTTTTTTTGATTACATGCCCTAAGCCACCTTACAATAAAAAAAACTAAAAATCCACCGCAGATATATTCTGTGGTCAACCAATCCTGACTTCCGTTACGTATGTAATCTATCATGTGAAAGAGCCGAGCGATTGTGGCTCGCGAGAATCGATTTAAGTGCCAACAATGATACAATAAATAAAAATCGATACGGTCATTATTATCAGTTTGCGATACGACTTTCTCTGAAAAGTAAACAAATTGGCACATTTTGACGTGTGAAATTAGAATAACTGTTTTTAAAATTATAATGTTTAGTTTCCTGGTGTCGCGCGGGAAAAAATATAGTAATAATAATAAAACAAGTTTTAACTCAATTTTTTGACTCTTTAGTCATATCTACCTATGTATGTACAATGTATATTTATTATCTAGGCATTTAAGTAAGTTGACGGGATATTGAAAATTAAGTTATTATTGCACCGTTGAATCAATTATTCAACTATATTTGACAGTATTATAGATATGTATTTAACAAAATTTCTGCATAAATGATATTTTTTACCTATATCATTTTGTAACAGTTATTTTTTATGTCAGTAGTACCAACTACGGATCTTTGGTAACTTAACTGTATCATATAAGAAAGTGTACTCGATTTCAATTCGGCGTAATTATCTTTATGATAATCAAAGATAAAAAAATAATAGATAGATATTATATAATCACATATAAATTTGTAACCATTTGTGGCTATTACGTACAAACGTACAACGTTACTCTTATCACGCATTGCGTAACGCTAATGAAATAGAGAGTGACGTATAATTACATATTAAGTGCCTTTTGTTATGACAATATGCAGTACATTGTAATTATAGTTTCATTAACAAAAAAAACACATGTAGCAATACCTAATATGGTTAGGGCTGTCAATAAGAAATATCGATTAAAAAACCGATTGTATCGATTATAATAAATTAAAAAAAAAACAAAGATTAAACTATATAAGTTAAGGTATATGCATACAATGGTAGGATTATTGTAGATATAGATAATAAAAAAAAGAAACATGAACGAATATATCAAGACATAAGACTTTAAGATAATTTAAAATTCGAACAAATTTCGCTATGAAAAAAAAAACAAACAAAATTTGACGTTTCAAAAATAGATTTCCCTAACAGATAAATAATAATCATCGACTTCCTATTGACATTGACAACGAAAACCATGGATCGATTCCAAATTGCTATTTACGTGTGTGGTTGTCTCGACCGGTGATATCCTGCGCGCGCGCCGGCGCTACTGACTCATACTTGACTCACATATGAGTTATAATGTTTGTAATTATATTACTGGAAACGTAAATGACGACCCCAAGTTCTTAGTACCTAAGACCACATACGAGATTGTATGTGAATGGAAATAGTCTATTCCGGATTTATTTGTGGTAATGATTTAGTAATTATATGGTACTATGTGTGTATTTATATGAAAATATTTGTATGGACTTTTCCTGTTTTAGATCGAATATAATTGTTTTATGAGTTTACGCTGTATCCCGGATATAGCAAGGCAGCGAGACGGAACTTGAGAATCTAGTATTGAGATATTCTGTTCCCAATAAGACACTGCCCACTTTTCGCTGAATTCTGGAGGCATTGCGTGTGGTCTGGGTAACTTAACGCTGCGCTATGCCTCGGTATCAGAGCGAAGAAATCTTAATATTAAAAATTTCATTTCTTTCAGTGAGAATCGAACCCACAACATGTCGCGTTTATAGCACGCACGTGCTTCCGCGCAACGACTGGCATAAAGTTCAAATTTTATTAAGTTTTTTTTTTAAATTTTGTTTGTGATTATAAACGATACGAATATATAATGACTAGCGGCCCNGATAAATAATAATCATCGACTTCCTATTGACATTGACAACGAAAACCATGGATCGATTCCAAATTGCTATTTACGTGTGTGGTTGTCTCGACCGGTGATATCCTGCGCGCGCGCCGGCGCTACTGACTCATACTTGACTCACATATGAGTTATAATGTTTGTAATTATATTACTGGAAACGTAAATGACGACCCCAAGTTCTTAGTACCTAAGACCACATACGAGATTGTATGTGAATGGAAATAGTCTATTCCGGATTTATTTGTGGTAATGATTTAGTAATTATATTGTACTACTATGTGTGGATTTGTATGAAAATATTTGTATGAACTTTTCCTGTTTTAGATCGAATATAATAATTGTTTTATGAGTTTACGCTGTATCCCGGATATATCAAGGCAGCGAGATGGAACTTGAGAATCTAGTATTGAGATATTCTGTTCCCAATAAGACACTGCCCACTTTTCGCTGAATTCTGGATTCTTAATATTAAAAATTTCATTTCCTTCAGTGGGAATCGAACCCACTACATGTAGCGTTTATAGCCTCACGTAAAGTTCAAGTTGTGATTATAAACGATACGAATATATAATGATTATAATTAAATCTTTAAAATACATGATTCGAATGTGGTCAGAGGCACATTTCGGGGAGAAATTGTGGTTTGGCGCGCTTTGTTACGTTCAGAAACTTTGTAATCGCAGGGCACGTCATCTGATTTCGATTTCTTACTCGGCTTTTTGTGGACGTAAAAAAGTGCAGGAAGGTTTCGGTCTCCGCTCCTCTTTGTTATATGTCTTATAAAACTAAGTATTTAGTTGTTTACACTTGTTTAAGTTTGGGGAATTTCTTATATGACATATATATATTTCTTCAACTTTACGCAATAAAGATAGGGTATGCAGAGAGAACTTAGTGTTAAGAAAGTCCATTCTCCCTTTCCGCCGCGCACTGCCTTGTTATATTATTAAAAATAATTTATATTTCTATTAGCACTGTACAATACTGTCAAAAAGTATTTAATATTCACTTTTTACAAAATGCAGTTAACTTAAATATGAATGAGTCTAAAATCCTAATGCTCCTCTATAATTATTGCATCATTAAGCTCTATAAGCCGGGTTGTTAAGAGAACGTAAGAAACGAGGATAAAACAATAGAAAGAGTCTCCAGACGCCACGAGACTTATTAAAAACATACTTATTACAACGGTATCTTTCTCTCTGCCTATCCTGTTATATGCGGGATACAGCGTGAAGCTGATTTTTTTTCGTTTATTACAATTTTTTTATCGCTGCCAGTCACCGCTCTGCAGTGCGGTGTTTTTGTCAAAATCATTTAGCGACTTCCCAGAAACGTTTGGCGCGCGTATCAGAATTGTAAGCGGATGAACGCCGGTCGAATCAAATAGGCTCGATATAGAATTGGGCTTGTACTCCACCAAAGTAGGGACGAGATGAGTGAAGATTTGTTTTCTTAAAAACCAATTTCGTTATTCATCTCGTCTCTATTGGAGATCGCTAAGCTAGTCTCGTAACTCTCCGCTTTAGTTCTCTCCGCACGTCAGCTTTGGTGGAGTCCGAGCCTTAGCGGTGTACGTAGACCGTAGTAAATGTATCGATGGTTAGCAGTTTCGGTAAACCGTTTCATGTGCACGGATTTTAATTGCTTTCTAAAGTCCATCTTCGCCCGATTCCCATGACGGCCGCGACCAGCCAGCACACGTAGATGCATGACATGTAGTTTTTTCGTAGAGTTTTTCTGTTTATCGAAGAGAAAGATCTGGTTCGAGCTCGGTCATTGCGCCGCTTCTAGAACCGAGAGAGACTCCGAACGCACTCGACTCGATCCTATTTCTATTTCCATTCACTATTCAATTCTCATTCAAATTTAACGGCAAAATCGATTTGAGGCGTCGCGTTCGTGACGACACATCGCTACCGGCAACAAAGGTTAGGCGGTGATGACTGAGTGAAAGGGAACGTATCGCGGTTGGAATTGAATGAATGGATTATGGAATATTAATTATTACTAGCGGCCAGTCGTGGCGCCGGCAAGGTGTGACTGTAAACGCGACTGGTTGTGGGTTCGATCCCCATCTGAGGAAATTAAATATTTATTTCCATTTCTTCGCTCTGATGTCGAGGCAAAGCGTAGGCTGATATCAACACGCAATGTCTCCAGAATTCGGCGAAAAGAGAGAAACGCAGTGTCTTAACACTAGGTTCCCTATGCCTACCTCGCTGTGTGCGGGATACAGCGTGAAGCTGATTTAATTTTGTTATTAATTTAATTATTACAAGCTTTCTGTCGGTCTGTCGCGCCCAGCGCGCCAGTACCTCCGAGCATCATACATCAACATCAATCTCGGCCGCTTGCGTCGGCACCTCTTTATCGCACACAAAAAATCGACCACGTTTTTTTCACATGGTCACTGACAAAACAATAGCTCGGCGCGCATCTCTCTCGTTATTAAATTCGTATAAAATTAAATATAATGTGTGATTCCACTTCCGGTTGCGTGGTGGGAATGTTGGCTAACTGTAGTTTATGGAAAACGTCAGTCAGGTTTGATGTTGTGGCGTAATGTTGTAAATTGGCAGTTGTTTACATAAACCAGTGCGTCTATCGCGTCCATCTTAAATCTCTCAAGCCTCTGTCCTGTACTGAAATTGATATTTAGGTTGCTCTCGATGCGGATATTATTGATGGCCGCCGTGCGTCGTAAAATGCATAATTTACAGCGGAAGCGGTGGAGACGCTAGCGGATTCGTATAGTCAATACATTGTCCAATTAGACATGTAGTTTGTATGTTTATTTAAATATAATATGCGTAAGTGGGTACGGTCATTACTTAACAAATAAATTAATAATTTTATAATTTTCTCTTGAGTCTGTACTGCAGGATCACAAAGTGTAACGCGGTAGGTTGTATGTTCGATTCCCACTCGAGGAAAATTTTCTTCTCTCTGATATAGACAAGGCGTAGTGTTGTGTTCCGCTACTCAACACGTAATGCGTTCAGAATTCAGCAAAAAATGAATGGAGAATGGCAAACGGAGTGTCTTAACACTGGGTTCCCTCGGGTTATCCTGCATGTGCGGGATACGGCGTGACACTTAAAAAAATGTGTGACCTTTGTCCAACATAAGGCCATATGCAAATAACTATAATATAATTTGAATGCCACATTCTCAAACTTAGGTAAAGGTAAGCGATATATAATGTGCGATGACAATAGATGAGAAGAGATGTTATTTCCGTAATTGTCAAAGCTATGAGACTGAAAATGTAAGAGAACGCAATGGTGATGAAATTTGACACTAAGTAGATATTTATATTAGAATGTACGTAAGAATTTTAGATATGTTCACTTAACTTATACCTACTTACCTACTTGTCCAAGTTCCCACGGACAGATTTAAATGTCGTTTAGAATATTTCTGTTTTAGAAGATGGCAACATGTATAAAATAAATAATAAACTGACTATTTACACGGTGATCTACTATTTACGTAGGGGGGCGGGAGGGCGGCGGGGGTAGGCGGTTCAGTTCTTGCCAAGGTCTGATTTTCTGTCTGCCAAAGAACAACAACATAGAGGCCTAATAATATTTTACCAAACAATCGTTGACATTTTCCACCAGGAGCAGCGAGCTGGATAGTGAAAGTGCGAGTGCGAGTGTTTAATAGGGAATTTTTTAGGTTAAAATTTAAATTAAAAATAATACTTCAAATTTACCTATAACTCGACAGCTGCGTTATAAAAGAGTTGATCAATATCTATATCTCAGAGGCCAGTCGTGGTGCAAGGGCAGCAGCGTGTGACGGTAAACGCAACAGGTTGATGATTCGATCCTCACTCGAGGAAATGAAATATTTAATATTTTCATTTCTTCGATCTGGTGTCGAGTCAAGGCGCGGTGCCGAGTCCCTCCACTCAACACACAATGCTTTCAGAATTCGGCGGAAAATGGAGAACGGAGTGTCTTAACACTAGGATCCTTCAGCCTGCTATGAGCGGGATACAGCGTGCTAAAAAATATCTCCTATAGAATAAAACCATATATAAATTCTAATATAGAATAGTTTTTTTTTGTAACGTAACGTCAAATGCTATTAAGATCACATATCGATAAGTCCAACTGGCCTCTGACCTTTGATCACGAGATGTTAGAAACATTCATGATAAAGAAAAAAAAACCAAATTGAATTATCATGCTAACTTTAGAAAAAAAAAGCATTACAATGAACGTAACATATTACTATTTATTTGATATGGACAGCGGAGTCCCCACGAGACACTTCGTTCCCATTAAGACACTTCTGTTTTTCACTTTCCGCCGAATTTTAGAGATATTGGCTTGCCTCGTTACCGCCTTCATGCTACTAGGGAGGAGGCGGTAGGAAATATAAATATTACATATTTTATTTCCTCGAGTGGGAATCGAAGCCACAACCTGTCGTCTTTGCAATCATACGCATGTGTGCCTCTGCACCACGGGCACACACGGGCTTCTAAAAATATTTATTATTAATTTTAATCTACATTGAGGATGTTAAACGATTATTTTGAATAAAAATAGTACGAAATTTATTTAAAAATAGCTCGAGCACGAATAGTTATAGATTTATGATTTATATAAAAAAAAATGTTTTTCCTTTTTTTAAAGAAATAAACACGTTTTAAATAAAACACGAACGTGAGTTAGGTAGGTACATACGCAATAAATAATGTTATATATACCCCTAGTTTAAAATCAATTTATTAGTTAACTATTGAACCGACTTCAATAAAAGAAGGTTCTTAATTTGACTGTATATTTTTTTACATATACCAACCACTACATACTTATTTTAACGTTAAACATATTTATTTTGCTGATGGTACTTTTACGACTGAGTCGTACTATAAATTGTAAATTGAAATAACTATAATAAATACCGTTACAATTATAATAATTTTAATTGAGTATATTTGCTTACAAGTGATTGCTGTACATAAAATATTCTTAGTTACTACTTTTATGTATTTATGGATATATTATGACAAAAAACCATCTATGTAAGTGGTCCAATATAAAAAAATCAATTTCAATATCAACAGGTATTTTGTGGTGACTTTTTTTATAACTTATAAGAAAAATCATAATTTTCTACCGAATTCTGGAGGCATTGTGTTGAGTGGTGGAACTCAACGACGTGCTTTGCCTCGACACCAGAGCAAAGAAATGAAAATTTCCTCGGATGGGAATCGAACCCACAATCTGTCGCTTTTACAATCGCACATTTAATAACTATTTATTTATATTGATATACTTAGTTTATATTAAAAGCTTTTATTATTTATATACTTTCTATCATTAATTTTTGTTATTATTTCCATACAAAATACACAGATCTTGTAAGCCAGAGAGTTGAGTGATGTTTTATTCTCTTACACGACTCCGTACAACCAGCAAAAGTATGGAAAGTTTAAAAGTAAAAGCAAATTATATTTCTCTTAACTTAAAAACTTTTTCACTTTAACGACTTTGTTAGGTCAAATCAAGTACTTAGAAAATTTTGAAAGTATGGCTTTTTTCTATGAAAAACAACATTTAAATATCGTATTTAAATAGATATTTTTAAAAAAAGCACCTGTGTCTCAAATTAATAGCCATTGTTGTAAAATAATTAAATTACAATCCCAAATAATGTGAGAATATAAAATAAATAAAATTAGTCTATTAGAATATTAATCATGTATTAAGAAACACTATTCTATTACCGACTGATAAGGAAGTTCTTCTTAATAAAAAAAAAGTCTTAAAACTTTAATGGATTCATTAAAACTTTTTTGTATGTTATAATGAATATTAAAATAGTTATTGAAATAGCATAGTGTATTTTAATTACGACTTTCAATTAAATTAACATATTGTTTAGTATTGTATAGGTAGGTACATCACATGTACTAATTTGAAGTTGTTATAATAGAAATCTATATAAAAAAAATTGTAAGCGATCGGTGTCTGTACATAGAAAATATATGAGAAAATCGATTATAGAAGCCATGTATTAAAACCTAAAACAATTATTTTTATTTTTTATGTCTGTTTATTTCAGAAACAGATGAACTAATTTAAAAATATCTATTGTTTTAGGTTTTTATAAATATCACATATATCTATGACATCTTGAAAATTGAAAATATCTTTCACTTTCTCTTTCTTACTTTTTCTTTCTTTCACTATCTTTCAGATGAATAAAAAATAATTTTGTTTGTTTTGTGGTCTAACTAGAATCGTTATGGAGTTTTATAAGGGGGGGAAATGGTAAAGTATGTGGTAGGCTGGTGAAGATTGATCTGCTCATACAAATCGCGGCACAGATAATAAAAATAAAGTGTTTGTTCATACATCGGCCACTGATTAATTTCTCGCGTGTCGCTGTTGTTACATCCATTTGTATAGCCTTAAGCAAAAAGATATAATATTAAAATTCTACTATGTAAGTACATAAATAGATATATAAAGTATAAAAACTTATACTAGAATTAGTGAAAGTTAATATGTTATTATTTTTAAATTGAAATAGGTAGGCCCTTGTGCGGATCGTGGTCGGGGGTTCGATTCAAAGTTGGGAACATAAATTTCTTACATTTTCTTGCTTTGATAACAAAACAAACGGCGTTGAGTTCCACCACTCAAAACATAATATCTGGAAAATCTAGACACTAGATGCCTTCTGCCTATCCTTCTCCTCATCCCATGCGGGGTACAGCGTGGAACTAAAAAGAAAAGAAAAGAAGTGCCAACCGAGCGCCACACGTGCACAACCGGCCAGGCGCTGGCGCCGCAAAAACAGCCAGCTACTCAACACAATGGAGTAGCGGCGCTGTAATTAGCACCAACACGATATGTATGTATCTCTTTAATTAATTACACGATACGGCTATGTGCTTATTGCGAAGCAATTTAATTATGTAACTTTAGATGAGGTATTAGATGAGGTAGGTTAAGGGTTCGATTCTCATTTGAGGAAATTATTTGATATTTTCATTTCTTCGCTCTGGTGTTGTCCAGAATTCGGCAGAAAGTGGGGAGCGGAGTGTCGTAACACTAGTAGTACTACTCCCTATTTCTAACCTGCTACATGCGGGATATAGAGGGAAGCTGAAAAACTATTTATTTACTGTGTAAAGTTGTCTTGGGTTTTCAATGTAGAGGTCACAAAGATAACGTCTGAATTGAAACGCGACGTTTGTAGGTTCGAATCCCATTCGGGGAGTGAATTACTTTAATTATACCTCGTTCTGGATAGAAAATGAAGCGCAGCGTAGAGTTACGCCCCTCCACGGAGTGCCGTATGTACGTAATTATTTTATTAAGCTATGGAGATGGGTTTAATATCCAAGAGAAGGATTATTAATATCACCTAGATCTCACCCAGTCTTGTAAAAAACATATCAACTGAATATCAAAAACATATCTTTTTTGTTACTTTTATTCTATTTATATCCATTTTTTGCCTCACCTATAGGTAAATGTAACTAAAAAAAGTATTCTTTATCAGTCTTCGTCTCACCAAAAAAAACGATAACAGTTAATTATATCGCGGCATTTATACGAATTTGATTTTGTACTTTGAATAAAGTGAGGTGTATCTAATTATGTAAATATCGCTTATTTGTTAAAAAAATAATAAAACTAAATAATGATTAAATTAATTTAGTTTGACGGGTTGTATAAAAAGTGTTGATAAACTATTAAGCTACTAATAGCTTAGCTAAATCAGGAAAACGATAGGTTAAAATGTATTAAATGATAGCATTTATACTGTCTTTTTAGTTAATTATATTTAGGGTTCCGTACATAAATGGTAAAGAATAGTAGTCTTAGACACGAGTCCCTGTTAGTAACAGTTCTCCCATGTTAAAAATAGGGTCCCGTACCTAAGATTAAAATTCCATTGTGTGGTTGGTCTGTCCATCTGTTACCAAGCTGTATCTCAATAATCCTGATATTTTTCCAGATGATGTATTTTTTCAGTTAGATAACAAATATTATAACAGAATCATATAAATATTTAAGGCTGCTTCTATACGCAATCATGTTTTTATAAATAATGGTACGGAACTCACTTCTTCGTGTGCGAATCCGACTCGCACTTACCCGTTTTTAAATAGAAACAATTAACTTATAATTATTTTGTTGAAATTAATTTAGGTTTCTTGAGAAATTTTTCTACGCAATAGAAATAGGCGAAAGTGAAAGTGGGAAAGGCGATTTTTTAAATTATTGAAGTATAAAATTGATTGTTTATGCAATTGATTTGTATTACTTTTTCTTAACGATATTAGTAGAAAAAAATAATAATACATTATATAAAAATTCATCTAATGGTAAATATTAAAATGTTTGAAAATATAATATAAGTACAGTATCCTCCTAAGAAACCCGAATTCTTATATAAATATATCGTATACAAATATATTGTTGTTAGTGTAAGAGTACCTCCTAGTATCTTAGGAGTACCAGTAGCTTTTCACATAAGTACCTAATTAACGAATTTATAGTAAAAGTTAAAAAATAATTAGCATTTGGTTCCCTTTAGAAAATCGATTAATCGATCTTAAATTAATATTTTCACCAAATCAACTATTCCATAGCAAAAAAAATATTTAAAAGATTTTTGTCATTATAATAATTTTGATATTAAATGTATGACGAAGGCATAGTAATAATTAAACAAGAAATAGATGTATTTATTATTTTTCTATTCTTATATGATTATATAAAGTAATAAATACATATAAGTAAGTTTGTAAGTCATGTAATAACGTATTAACCTATTTATTGTTTTTTATTTCAATTATCATTTCAATACATTTAATCATTAATATACCTACTTATTATGTAATAATATTGTATTTTTATGTCCTAGGTTTGTACCTAGAATATACTCGTAAACCTACCGATACCGTATAACCAATAAATGAAGACCACGGTATTTTTTAATATTTTAAGGTAGGCAGAGGGAACCTGGGAACCTAATGTTATGACACTCCATTAAGGTATACATTTCTTTTCCCTACATTCCGCCAAACTCAAATCCTCGCTTTGCTTCGACACCAGAGCGAAGCGAGCGAGTGGGAATCGAATCCACAACCTGTCACGTTTACAATCTCACGCTTGTGCCCCTACGCCACGACATAACTAACCTCATTAAGTTTTTTTTTAATATACAGCCTCTATTAATTGAACTATTTTCGACTATTTTAATATATCAATAAGAAAATAAGATGGGTATTTCCACGAGGTTTTTTCTAAAACCAATTAAGAACCTCGTTAAAGGGCATATATTTTCTATGGGTAGGCAAGTAGGTCACCAGCGAGGAGTGTCGATTGAATGTAAATGCGCGGGAGTAGTGCTCGCCGTCATCCTCCGAGGGTGCGCATGAGTTTGTATAATTTAGTACTTTAAAATATTATACTAATATTTTTGATCTAATTTAATATTAGTGATATAGCAGAGTAAAAACAGTCATGGCTGTATTAGACACAAGTTCTTTTTATTTTTAATTAATTAAAACACTATCTATATATTTATTTTTTTACTGAGATAGAGAAAAAATAACCATAAACGAATTAGTACTCAAAAGGCAGTTTATGATATAAATATTTTTTTTTAAAATACAATATAAATGAAGGCAAGGGATTATTTATTCGTATTTAAAATATATCCCTGTATCAGTTCGACCGAATATATACGTATATGGTATATCTATCTATATATTGTAGTGATCATAGTAAGGTGTAACTGAAAAATATCGATGCTTGAGACTCGAAACTCAAGCAGCATTAGCTGATTTACTCTTGCCATGTCAGCTATAATAATTACGTGCTATTGTAATAGAATTGTTTGTTTTTCATGACAATAAATATTTTATTTTTATAATAATATATAATACTAGTCGACCCGGACGCGGCTACGCCTGCTTGAACTATAAGAATATTTATTAAATATTATATAATATATTTATTTTTATAAGGATGAATATCAAAATATAAGTTCATTTTGNTTTGGTTCCCTTAAGAAAATCGATTAATCGATCTTAAATTAATATTTTCACCAAATGAACTATTTTATAACAAATAAATATCTAAAAGATTTTTGTCATTATAATAAGTTTGATATTAAATGTCCATTGAATGCTTAGAAATAATTAAACAAGAAATAGATAGATATATTTATTATTTTTCTATTCTTACATGATTATATAAAGTAATAAATACATATAAGTAAGTTTGTAAGTCGTGTAATAACGTATTAACCTATTTATTGTTTTTTATTTCAATTATCATTTCAATACATATAATCTATTGTCATTAATATACTTACTTATTATGTAATAATATTGTATTTTTATGTCCTAGGTTTGTACCTAGAATATACTCAAGACCACGGTATTTTTTAATATTTTAAGTTAGGCAGAGGGAACCTGGGAAACTAATGTTATGACACTCCAATAAGGTATACATTTCCTTTCCCTACATTCCGCCAAACTCAAATCCTCGCTTTGCTTCGACACCAGAGCGAAGAAAAGAAAATATTAAATATTTCAATACCTCAAGTGGGAATCGAATCCACAACCTGTCGCATTTACAATCTCACGCTTGTGCTCCTGCACCACGACATAGCTAACCTCATTAAGTTTTTTTTAATTGAACTACTTTTGACTATTTTAATATATCAATAAGAAAATAAAATGGATATTTCTACAAGGTTTTTTCTAAAAACAATTAAGAACCTCGTTAAAGGGCATATATTTTCTATGGGTAGGCAAGTAGGTCACCAGCGAGGAGTGTCGATTGAATGTAAATGCGCGGGAGTAGTGCTCGTCGTCATCCTCCGAGGGTGCGCATGAGTTTGTATAATTTAGTACTTTAAAATATTATACTAATATTTTTGATCTAATTTAATATTAATGGTATAGCAGAGTAAACACAGGCATGGCTGTATTAGACACAAGTTTTTTTTTTTAAATTAATTAAAACACCTACTATATATTAAATTTTTACTAGAGAAAAAGTAACCATGAACGAATTAGTATTTAAAAGGCACTCTATGATATAAATATATAATTTGTAAGTATAATATTACTATCTAAATACAATATAAATGAATCAAGTGATTAATTATTCGTATTTAAAATATATCCCTGTATCAGTTCGACCGAATATATACGTATATGGTATATCTATCTATATATTGTAGGAATCATGGTAGGTATAGTGTAACTGAAAAACACCGATGCTTGAGAGTCGAAACTCAAGTAGCATTAGCTGACTTACTTTTCCCATCTAATTAAGCACGTCATTATTGTAATAAAATTGCATGTTTTTCATGACAATAAATATTTTATTGTTATTATAATATATATAGTCTTTAAAAATTAAATTAAACAATTATAAATGTGATATATTTCCTTTAACACACAAACGGTAGGTACCCTACACACCCTCGCGTGCACAGTTCCGTGCCAATGTCGTGGGCTCCGTTTTTTCTGGCACCCCCCAAGGCTGCGTACCCAATGCTTCACCTTGCGTGCGTTTATCTCCGCTATTGTTGTACGTACCGAGTTATTAATGTTCGCTTAATATTGATTATCTACGTAATTATGTTCCATTTAGATTATATTTACCGTTTTTTTTTTTTTAGTAAATTTGTAACCTATTTAGGTATGCAAATTATATTTTTCTTATTTGCAAACTGTATCCCGCATATAGCGGGGTACGCAGAGAGAAATTAGTGTTAAGTTACGTTTCACACATTCCGCCGAATTTTCGTGGCATTGTGTGTTGAGTGGCGAAACTCAATGCCGCGCTTTTGCATCTGTTGTATTTTCACTAGAGCGAATAAATGAAAATATTTATAAATAATTGTTCATTCCCCATTGGGAATCGAACTCACAACCGTCGCGATGCAGACCCACGCTTGTACCCCAAATTTTGCTTGCAATGTCTGAAATTCCAAAATTAATTAGACCAGTACCTCCCACAAAGTTATCCATATCAATAATTGTTGATTATATCAGTAACCTACCCACTAACTAGATATATTTTAATCAATTCACATCATAATTGCTTTACGGCATACAGCTTGCTAAATTAGACACATAATTTTGTAAAATTCCGAATATATTACCTAATAAATAATTTAAATTATAATCTGTAATTTTAAGTTATACTTATTTAAAATGAACTATCCATTGTTTAGACGCCACACACGAAGCCTCGGCTATTTCAAATTGCAATTTGTGTAATTGTTAAAACAAAATCATTAGCACATTATACTTGTATACAGTTTACGAGTTTAATGATGGCAATGCCTTTTCTGGGTTGTAAATGAAATGGTTTAATGAAAAAAAACTAAGAAAATCAAATTTGGAATTACTTCAAGTGGGCACAATCAGGAAGGCGAGGTAGCTGTGATTGCAGCACCAGCCCTTCATTATGTTTACGCACCACCATTAAGCGTAATCAAGCTCTCATCACACACGGAGAGGAAACAATAAAATGGACTATTATAATTATTCTCCACTCTAAGAATTTAAATTATTTTATTTTGTTTAAATAGTGTCAATTTTAAATTTGAGCTCTGGTTGTTATACTGTTAAGTATAAAGTATTTAAATTTAGAACGCGATAATTTGCTTACTTTATATTTTTTTATTGCTCACCGCCATGGATACACATCTTTTTGCAAGAACATATACAAATTATGCATGCACATGCAAATAAAATTTTTATATAAATAAAAAAAAAATAAACATTTTAAAACGATTAGAAAGGCAATTTCAAATTTGGAACACGCAGTAAAATGACAAGTGCGGAAGCGTAGCTCCCCTCAACGTTTAGTTACCCCACGCACGTCGACGGGAGTGCGTGCAACCCTTCCCCGTAGACGGACTATTATGACGTAATCAACCTCTCCACACACGAATGTATGAGGAAACTAAATTTTGTACGAATGTTTTTAGAGTATCCAAAAGTGCAATTTTTGTTGTAACTAACCAAAATATTCGTTAGCATAAGTTTTTAATATTTTTTTGTAGGTTTATACCTATTAAAGTTACGAAATAAAATTTTTGTGGAAAGGATTAAATTAAATAAGTTAATCCTTCTCCTTTATCCTCTATTGTTTATGACTTATAACTATGCGCGTTAATTATTCAAACCAATGCTTAACAATTTCACTTTCGTTCAAACCATAATTTCACTTTAAAATAATACGACTTAAAATTTAAACACACATAAAACGTGCATAAAAAATAGTATTGTCTAAATAAATCAACTTTAACTTTACGATGCAAATAACAACAATCACTGTCATTTCCTCAATAAACACATTTATTTCGAAATCGAAAAGGGTTCGTAAAACAAGATGACCGCTGTTATTGCTTCCTTTTACAGGCGTAAGGAGATCTCCAGTAATTATCCAAGAGTTAAATTTACACTGACACACTATTACGGAATGCATGCAGAGCCAAGGTAGGAATGGGATGCCATTTGAAATTACATTTTACACCGAGCCCCGCGACATGCGAAGTTAATAGACCATATAAAGCTAAAACCTCTTTGGATACCACAGATAAGACATCGACGTATGAATAGGTGATCTTAATTTATCTGTGAAAGGTTCCGGTTAACACTCCGCGAGTCTGTGTCGGTCTAATCGAATCGTTAAACCTACACGCGATTTGAATTATCGATAACTGTCCATTAGTTGTTAAAATTTGTAAGTGTTTTATTACTTTTACTTTTAATCTCGTTTGAGTTTAAATTAAATAATTATTTTAATACAGATAATATTTTTTTATTATTAACATTTTATTAACGAATGACGTGTTCTTATAATATATAAAATGTTTAACATTGACTAAATATAAATGAGAACCTTATTCGACAAAGAGGTGGCGAGGTCAGTTTTTGTAAACTATTATTTAATTTATCATTTAGCAATTGTTCATCCACAACGACATTGTTGTTATCGACCTTATGTTTTTTAACACTCGGTACAGCGTCGAGACTGATGTGGAAAATTATTTACATCAATGGTTACTTATGAATTTTCCTAATATTCGAGATAATTTAATATTCCAGTAAAAATGCGGGTAATATCAAACTAAAAAGTGAAAGATCATATTGACGTCAGACTATATGAGGCAACATTATTATATTTACTACTACTTCTACTAATACTACTACCTTAATTTCTTATCAGTTAATTAATCACCATTATGCAACACGAGCTCGCACGCCGCCCGCCTATTTTCCCGCTTCTATCTTATTCGATAACACAACGACAAATTTGTTGCAAACCAAGTAGGTACCTACCTACTAAATGTGCGTATGTGTGCTATGTGTGTGTAGAAACATATTTAGCACTTACTGTGAGGTGGCGTCAACGACATCGCGGATACGGCAGGCGGTGGCACTGGGGGGAACATGTCCTGGTGCGGCGGGAACATCCTGGGCGGCGGCGGAACCTCTGTCTCGGGCTCCTCGGGCTCCTGCTTGTGCGGGGAGCGGCCCCGAGCGAGTCGCACCGCTTTGAGTCCGCTGGGCGAGCGGCGCATGGATAGGTTCTCCGGCGTGTCGGACTCCCCCGAGCGGCGGCGCGGCCGTGCCTGCTTGCGGCGCGGCTGCGGGCTGTGCGGGCTGGCCGGCGGAGATGGTGCGCCGCACGCCGCCGCCGGGCTGCCGGCCGGTGAGCCCGCCTCGACGCAGTCCCCGGCCTCCTGGTCGGCGAGCCCTCGCACCTGCAGCGACTCGCCCGCGCGGATAACAGTGCCCAGCTGCTCCTGCGCTACTGACACCTCACCGCGGTACATGAAGTCCACCACCGCCTGCACTTCCCATCCTTGAAAGTCTTTGAGCACGATCACGGGATGCTTGCACGGGTTCTCGCTAAATATCCGGCGGAACAGCGGACTGCAGGCGCCCAGCAACACCTTGTGAGCGCGCACGCGGCGCTCGGCGCACACCAGGGTCACGTCCACGAGCGTCTCGGCGTGCAGCAGCGCCTCGAAGGAGCGCAGCAGGTGCGCCTGGTGGTTGTTCCAGCGCAGGCTGTAGTGCTCCTCGCCGGCGGTCGGCTTGTCGTCCATGGCGCGGCCGGTGCTCCTAAACGCGTCTCCCGGAGGACGATGCGAGCATCCCTCGCGACACGCTCCGGTATCACTGCACGGCACGGCACTGGTACGTGTGTCGCGGCGCGGCGCGAGCAAACATATACGTACGACGCGGGCGGCTCGCGAGCGCGGAGTGAGCCGGGCTGNACCTACCGGATACCTACCAGCACGCGGCTGCGGGCGTGCTGGCGAGCGTGCGGGCAGCGTGCGGGCTCCCGTGCGGGCTGCAGGCGGCGGTGCCGGCGCCGCTGTTTGTTTACATGCCAGTGCGCGGCGCCGGTGCTCGCCGGAGAGCGGCGCGGTCGACACAGTCGCACAGCTCGACAGTCGACATCGACCTTATTTTAATATTTTTTCTCGCGGGAGCATCGCGTGATCGCTGATGAATATACACAAATAAAGAAAACGAACACTTTAGCGGTTATTTTAAAATATAGGAAAACGTCTCGATTTTGAACAGAAATGTACCTACAATGTTAAGAGACTAGATAACGCCATTAGATAAAGAGTATCTTTTACATTTATGTTCACGTAACCCATTTGCTTAGTTATCCATTTAAAAAATAAATACTACAATTGAACAAACATGTAAAGATAGCATTGTAAATAATTATTTAAGTACTTATAATATGACATAAATAATATTATAACACCTATGTAGTTATATAAATTGTACGATTTATCTGTTAATTTCATCTGTAAAATAAACTTAAGTCTCTAATTTTCCAAGTAGCCCATAATGCGCATCCCTAAAGTAAAAAAAAAGATAAATATACAGCTTATCTTAGCTAATATATTTAAGAGAAACGAATGAACTTTAAGTATATATTTGATATAAAAATTATGGACATCAAGTGGAAGCATAAGAGGAAAAAGTTAACAAAAAGTTAGATCCCACTTTGAGTTTTAAGGTCAGGGCTACCGACATCCTTCTAACAAAATAGAGGCTTGGAAAAAAGATTTCCTATAAATAGAAACGAGAAAAATCTATCTATCTATTTTTAACATAAGTAGTATTTTCAAAAATTTTATATTCTTTTGTTGCTATTAAACATATCTATCTATCTAAGTTACCTTATAAATAATGTTTGAAAAAAAAATTGTTAAATAATACTTCTATAGACTTAACCAGTAACCATAAACTATGAGAAATGTATTAAATATCTAATACCTATAGACCTAGATGTTGTTGATATAAAAAATCAAAAATATAGGGTAAAAACGGGATAGATGCCCTAGTTTCCTAAAAATTATATTTACAAAAATAAAAATACCTACAGGTACCTACAGGTACCTAAGTCCTCGTCAGTTCTTAATAAGGTGAGGTATTAGGTAACTTATATATTTTTTATTATTTTTCATGATCATTCCATAGCATTATGACACAGTATTTTGAAATCATTTGTAAAATGCCTAATTAATCTAAAAAAATATTAAATATGTAGTTATTTAATTCTTACTATAATTTGAAAGTGTCATATTAATATTTACAAGAGGATTAGTCCCTAATGAAGGAGAAACAAATAAATCTTTGAAATATAAATATTTTTATTTAATAAGATTTTTTGTATAATTTCTATTTTTTTTTCTATAAATATGAGGCCAATCTACAGTAAACGCGACAGGTTGTAGGTTCCATTCCCACTCGAGGAAATGAAGTATTTAATATTTTCGTATTGTCGCTCTGGTAACGAAACAAAACCGCGGCGTTGAGTTCCGACACTCAATACGTAATGCCTCCGGAATTTGGCTGAAAGTGGGGAAGGGGAGTTTGAACACTAGGGTCCCTCTGCTTACCCTATCAGGGTAACCTAAAAAAATATACTTATAAGTAGCCTATTGTAATACAATTCACTAGGTTACTATTAGGTACGTAATTACTAGGTTCAGTTTATCTTAAGATTAAAAAAAATATTTTTATTTACATTTAATTTTTAGGTTCAATAATACAGTTATTTATTTATATCGAAATAACTATAACCATAAATTAAAACTATAGTATTTATTTATTTGTACTAGTTTAGTTCGAAAAGTCATATTAATTTGATTAATTGACACGTCACGTTTCGTGGTATTTCGTGTTAGAGCTAATATATTATTTCTTATATGAAATTATGTTTAATTATTAAGTTTGAGGCAGACTCGCAGTTGACTGGTTTCTCTTTATAAATTCTTTTCTATTGCCACTCAAAATGCAATGCCTCTAGAATTCGGCAGAAAGTGGGGGACGGAGCGTCTTAACACTACGTTCCCTCTGTCTACCCTGCTGTGTACGGCATATAGCGTAAAGCTGATTTTTTATTGTTTTATTTATTATATTTGTACGAAATAGCTTAATGCTTTTTTCTACATTTCAGGTTAGGCACGCTTTTCGAAAGGATTTGACATATATTTATCAAGTCGCGGAACACAACGCCGCCCGTTATCTCGACAGAGTAGGGATCGAACCTACGACCATCTCGATTACATTCACACGCTGTATACGTACTCGTATATATCTACTAAGCAACATTAGGTATATATTTCGAAACATATTTTTAAATTACCTATCAACTTATTAATTATGCTTATTAAACAGGATTAATGGTGATTTATAAAAAAGTGTAATTAAAAATGTTTGTGCCGTTAATTGCGTTAATACTATTTTAACAAACATAAGTCGTTTTTGATTATAAATGAATATTTAGATATGAATGTCGTATATTTTGTTTTTTTTTAATAAATAAGGAAGTGGAATTTGATTCTAAAGGACAGATTCGATTCTAGGTGTAGGTTAAAATTTTTTGTTGTTAATAAGGTGACATCTGGGTACAGATTGCAGCGTTAAGTTCTGTTATCTGAATAGAACTTCATTAACATTTTAAATATTTTCTTCCAGCTTTACGCTGTATCATGCAGATACCTCGGATATAGAATAGCAGTGGTAGAATAGAATAGAAGAATAGCAGTGGTAGGCAGAGCGAACCTAGTGTTAAGATACTTCATTCTCCACTTTCCACTGGATTTTCGAGGCAGTGCGTGTTGAGTGGCGGAACTCAACGTTGCGCTTTCAGCTTTGTACCAGTTGTGAAAATATTAATAAACAATAATTCATTCCTTCGAGTGGGAATCGAACTCACAACCGTCGTGTGACAAGTGTCACTGTACACTTGTGCCTCTGCGTAACGACTGGCCTCAAGGACTTGCTCATTCAAGTTAAAGCTAATATTTAGTACCTAAACATAGTCGTAAACGATTGTAAAATTGAAACTGATGAATTTATTGGCGACTCTCCTCACTAAGACTGCTTTCCGAGCCATTGATTTCTATAAGACTTATACAAAACTGATAGGTTAGTGTTAATTATTGACATGTTAATTTTGATGGTTTTTGATTTTGAGCGCGACAGGTTATGGGTTCAATTCCCACTCGAGGAATTGAAATATTTTCATTATATTTTCGTTGCTTGGCTCTGGTGTCAATGTAAAAAAAATGTTGTGGTTATGATTGTAAATAACGAATTTACTTGTGATTTTAGATTAAAGCTCATTTTAATATTAGAAATCGTTCATAATACGTAAAAGAAACCAATCTTAAGCAAGGCACGCAGAGGGAACCTAGTGTTACGACACTCCATTCCCATTAATAGATACACTTTTGTTCCCCTGAATTTTGGTTCCTTGAATGGGAATCGAACCCTGGCCTCAAATCGTCAAGCATTTTTAATAACATTACTTATCACGATATTAATATTAAAAACAAAGAGTCGTTCAAATAAACATGTTCAGTGAACTAAATCAAAATTGTTCGTAAGTCGTTGGGCTTATTAGCCGGGGTCAGATCGTATCGGCGCTCACATACTAACGTGGTATTGGGTAGGTAGGTAAGGTAACACACGTAAGGGTAATAAGGGTAATTCGGGGTGATGTATGGGGTACCGGCCACGCAGCTAGGGAAATTATGTTTTCGTTTAATATTTTTGTTTGGCGTGAAAAGTTTGTGGTTTTTATTTTGTTTCTCAGTTTTAAATTATCTAATAATGTTTAAATTCTACGTGCAAAGCACGGCGTTGAATTCCGCCACTCAACACGGAATGACGCCAGAAATCGGCTAAAAGTGGGGAAAGGTCGTGTCCTAAGGCTTCCAGATTACCTCTGCGTACCCTGCCAAATGCAGGAAACCTGCAACATACCTACATCAACAAAAAAATAAAAAAAATAGTGTAAAAACACTAATTAATAATTAAAATACACAAATAAGTACTGTATCTAAGGAGGACATCCATAGTACATTTAATTATACTGAAACGTTCTAATCACGAACGCCTGGCATGCCGATAATGATTGTCGAGGAGGTATATGACTTGAATATCACTCAATTGTACGAATACCTATACTGGCCGTGACATAGTTATTGCACGTAACTTAATTACGCTGGCTGTTCTATTAGCATTTTAAATGCTTAGCTTATTGTTATAAGAAATTGTTTACAAAGAAGTACAGGTAAACGTTGTTGTTTAATTTTTTTTGTGTGTGGGGATTAAATAGTTATTTCCATTTCATCATTATCTTTGTCTTTTTTTTTCTAATTTTATTTAATAGTAAATAATGTCGAAAACCTATACTTATTTGATTATTTTTTATATTTTTAAAGTGTTATACATAGGAACGGAAAATATTTTTGGACGGCTTCTGAGAGGCGCGGATTCTAATCCCGCTCGCTTTTGTATATTTTCTAAAAAAGTTATAATAATAATTATGATTTTTAAGTTATACCTAATTATTTATTTTTTGTGCTATTTCAAACGAAATATTAATGACTTACCTCATGTTCAGTAGACATTGGTACGTACTCGTTTCGTAAACACAAATCGCACCAAGCACTCACAGATAATGACGTCATTAGACAGCACCGTCCTCTCTTATCTCGTTAAGGAGTGAAGCGTGAAGATAAATAGACATGTATTAACTTCATATTGGAAAATACCATTCATATTGATTCTGCAAGTACAATTTTTTTCTTTATATTCAAATTTTTTCATAGTTTATGTTTTTATATTAGTTATTTTGTTTCCTATGAAATTTTATGTCTACATTAGCTGACTAGGGATCTGCTCGCGGCCTTGCCCGCTTGAACTGTACAATAATTTATGTTCTCACTTGAATTACTTTTGGGACCCAATAAGGTAAGTTGTCAAAATATAACAGTGAAAACTGTTTTTACATCGGTTAAGCCGTTTCTGAGAAGAGCACAGACGAACAGACATTCAGATAAACAAATAAAGATTTAAAAAATCATCGTTTCAATACAGATCTAGTAGAGAGAGAGAGAGAGTCTCTAATAATCGTTTTTCTCATATATCTATCATGTACAGAAAATTACAATTTTATATGTATGGATAGGTAGTTATTAAGTATAGTATTTTTGAACTTCTAAATGGGTAATAATATATAAGTTAAATATGTCTTCCTTTTGTAGCTATACCTCATAGAGTTTTAATTACGAAGAAAAACCTTTTTATTACCTACTTTAATTTTAAAAACTATAGCTAACTCTATAGTGGTCGCATCAAACAAAACGTAGGTACTATAAAAAAAGAAGAAGAATTCTAGAAGAATTCGTATCTACAATCATCGTTTAACTTATAATTATTTTACTATATTATATAAAAATATTTATATTTATTTAAAAAAATACATTTTAAAACAATATTATTTGAAATACATATTTATTTCAGCTACCAATTTTCCACACTCAAAATTCCACCACCGCCAAGGTGTAAGGCGAAGCGTGGAACCGGCAGAAATGAATGCTTTGGCTTCACTGTTCACTCCTCGTGCCGACATGTTTCCGACAAAACGTGCAGAATAATTCATATCTAGAGCTTACAATGTCTTATCTTACACAAATAAATAATAAATTGTATTTCATATTCTCTTAATAAAATCTTATCTTTGTTCGTACGAATAAATGTAATGTTTAAATATGTTTAATTTAAATTGTATTGAAATTATAAAATTTCTAATGAATTTAACAAAAAAGTGGTAGTGGCGGAATGGTAGGAACAGCCTCTGAATGTGACAGTTGTTGTTCTGATAATAAGACTTGTGGCGTTGAGTCCCGCCACTCAACACAAAAAGTGAAAAAAATCCGATAAAGCTGGTATATCTCATTTTCCTCTTGATAGTTAATTCTTTTACGGATTTGAGATCTCTAGTTGAGTTCTACAGTCAAAAAATGGAAAAATACAAGTACTATATTATAGATACAATAATTATTATTTTGCTTCGAAGTTTTATACTTTGAATAAATTATTTACCCTCTGTCCATCATTACTCTGTCTCTCTTTCCATGCATGTTACGATCATATCACTGGTTCGTTGGCGCTGAAAGAAAAAAGGCCACGTCGGCGCTCGTCTGCCAACTTGTACGAGCGCGGCACTTAGATTAGTTCGGAACTTGTCCAAACTTAGGCTGTAAAAATAGTCCCCATTGCTATATTATGAGCACGTGTTTGTATGATAGTTTGAGAGTATCTCGGGAACTGCGACTCTATTATGATAATTATATAGTGTATTGAATAGGTGTTTCTGTTTATTATCTATAGTTGTTAGTCAATGATTTATTGAAAATTAAAAAAAAATCTTGTTAGTTTACTTTTTTTTATATCTAGTCATTACTGCCAACACTTCATTATCTAAAGCGTGACTCGCTATATTGAGTCATTATATCTCAAAATAATATACAATTAATAATAATAATAATAAATAAATAAAATTAATTTATTAATGCAAATATAACGAACGTCTGAATCACTAAGTATAGACAATAATTCTTCTCTTCCTGAATCATAAATACTATTTTAATCCACTATGGAGTCCGTATATCATGATTCCACCTCCTGACACGGGCGTGCTCTATGTTGTATAGTCTGTGGTCTATGGTGTACGGTCTATAGTATAGTCTGTGGTATAGATAATATAGATCGGGCGCGGTAATGAATCAGATGTGTATCGGCGACGTGTGAGAACACACGCCCGAAATACAGCCAGTAAATATTGCCTCGCGTGCACGAATGTTTGCACTGGGCAAGGGGTAGACATGCCACTTGATTATAGTACTTTTTTTTATTTGAATAAGGATATTTTATTGTATAACTGTTATATGTAAATGAGTAAGAAATAAGTATGCAATTTTATTAAAGGAAACCGTGATTTGTTGTTTTAATTTTTGTTGTGAACAAATAGGGGTCGATAAAAACAAACAAAAATATTACTATAATATGCAAGTACAATAAAAAAATATATGTATATAAATGAGTATTTTATTATAATAAAAAAATATATAAATGAGTACTTTAAGCGAGTTTTGTAGGATTTGAATGTTCAATTCATCCCGATTTAGTATTTATTTCAATTATTACGAATAAAATATAAATTTATATTAAATCAAAATATTATATAAAAATATATTACATATTAAGAATATTGCTATTTTTGTAATAAAATAAAAAAAGATGAACATATATTCTTTACACTACTTTACTAATAAAAATATTGCAATATCTATTTCTTTGTAATGCTATGGGTAATTCGTGCACACAAGCCCGCCTCGGGCACAAAATAAAAGTTAAATTCGGCTTGATAAGAGCCAAAATTTTCTATGGCTCTGCAGTTTGCGAGTTCACTGCTGATTAATATACTATTTCGTTGTGCATATGTTATCTAACAGGAAAGTGGGTAACTTGGAGAAGGTAGAAGTGGATTTTTTTTTGTTTTACTTAAGAGTTGTTAATATTGTTAACTGCTTACAAAAACTAAGTAAAGATTTCTTATATTCGTATAGGTGTATTCTCTTATATTCGTATAGGTGTATTCATTATTCTTCTGTTTTTAGCATTACGCTGTACAGCCTGCGGTCTACTGGAGGGAATCTAGTGTTAAAACACTCTTTTCGCTCTTTTTGCCATTAAGACATTGATTGACTGGTGGAATTCAATGAAATGAATGAATGAAAATAACCTGAAAACAAAATGAAATGAATGAATGAAAATAAACCCTGGGTGATAATCGAACGACATATTACACACACAATATACCTAGGTAGGTAGATAGATACCTTTTTAAGAACATTACAGTGTTAAAATATTAACACTTTTTTATGGCCGCGACTTAATAAGTTATTTCTTTGTTAGCTTTTGCTTATATTTAAGCTGGATTTACTTAGTTACTTATCACATATGTTATACCTGCTTCGTACTTGTGACAGGAAGATTTAATACAAAATATCGTTGAATAATACTTATGAGGTTATTTTTAAAAGATTATTTTGATGCTTTCTTTTATTTTGTATTATAAGTAGAGAGTGGTCAGAGATAATTTAATGATCAATGTTCTCCACTTTGGAAGAAATCAACAGAATGTTATTTGACTATAACTATTTAAATAAACTTTGCCCTCTTACGCCACTGAGTATATACCTCTATACCTCGCCATACCATTTCAGCCGAGGAAGTTTTATTGGAGAGTTCCCTGTTTTCTACACATTCCACCTTTTTTTCTAATACAACAAAATACCTTAGAAAAAACCCTAAAAGAATACACGCACGCCTCATATAGCAAATAGAAAGTTATATACATACAATAGCAGTAATAAACATTTGGGTTGCAGTACGAGATAGCAAAAACAAAAGGCGTCTCCCGTCTTTACCTGGGACTTACCGGTCACACATTCGTTTCTTGGAACAGATAAATGGCTATAGAAAATTTTTGTACGTATTATTAGTATGTTCGTCATAAAANTGTATAGGTGTATTCATTATTCTTCTTTTTTTTTAGCATTACGCTGTACAACCTGCAGTACCTACTGGAGGAGATCTAGCGTTAAAACACTCCTTTCGTTCTTTTTGCCATCAAGACATTGACTGGTGGAATTCAATGAAATGAATGAATGGAAATAACCTGAAAATAAAATGAAATGAACGAATGAATGAAAATAAACTCTGAGTGAGTATCGAACGACATATTACACACACAATATACCTAGGTAGGTAGATAGATACCTTTTTAAGAACATTACAGTGTTAAAATATTAACACTGTTTTATGGCCGCGACTTAATAAGTTATTTCTTTATTAGCTTTTGCTTATATTTAATCTGGATTTACTTAGTTACTTATCACATATGTTATACCTGCTTTTGAATAATAATTATGAGGTTATTTTTAAAAGATTATTTTGATGCTTTCTTTTATTTTGTATTATAAGTAGAGAGTGGTCAGAGATAATTTAAGGATCAATGTTCTCCACTTTGGAAGAATGTTATTTGACTATAACTATTTAAATAAAAACAGTTTTAAATGAATTCCTCAGTTTCTCGAATGGGAATCAAATGTACAACCTGTCGTTTACAGTCACACTTTGCCCTCTTACGCCACTGAGTATATACCTCTATACCTCGCCATACCATTTCAGCCGAGGAAGTTTTATTGGAGAGTTCCCTGTTTTCTACACATTCCACCTTTTTTTCTAATACAACAAAATACCTTAGAAAAAACCCTAAAAGAATACACGCACGCCTCATATAGCAAATAGAAAGTTATATACATACAATAGCAGTAATAAACATTTGGGTTGCAGTACGAGATAGCAAAAACAAAAGGCGTCTCCCGTCTTTACCTGGGACTTACCGGTCACACATTCGTTTCTTGGAACAGATAAATGGCTATAGAAAATTTTTGTACGTATTATTAGTATGTTCGTCATAAAAAATGGCGTTGTTTTCATAGAATTAATATGAAATGTGTTCATGATGGACTAAGCTGCGTATGCGCACAATAGGGTAGGTTTAACGTTACATGTTACTCATAGTGTTATGGCCGTGTAAAAATATAATATATACTTAAATATACGAGGGTGTTGGGGTGTAGTGAGATAGCTTTAAATGTATGGTGGTTGGTTGTAAGTTCGATTGGGGGGAATTAATAATTTTATTTAACTGAAAAAATAATAACAATATTCAAAAATGTTAAAGTATTTTCCAATACAGATAAAATACAACGGAAATCACGCAGCAAAGAAACCTGACATTTGTCATACATGGTCCTTGGAGTGCATAGGGAAGCATTGAAAGAGGATTTTCCGATTCTTTCCGTGAACGGGAAAGAAAACGGGATTTTATATATTTATAGTGAACGGTAACGAAATTGCGGTCTACAACTCGTTTAGTGATACATATTTTCTCTATACCTTCACGCTATATCCTGCACGTAGCACCTGGGAACCTAGTGTTAAGATACTCCGTTTTCGTTTACATATTTCCGTTCCTCACCTTCCGAAGTGTTGACTGCCAGCGACCAGTTATAAACATGACATTTACTATAACGTTTTTTCTACTTTAGCATTGTTTACCTAGCAGAGTCCTTTTAAATTTACTTCAATAGGTAAAATTTAAACTCCATAGAAGATACAAATGAACTTTTGACATTGCAAAGACAAATTTTGTGACCAAAACGCGGTGTCATGCCCCAAAACTATAAAGCTCTAAACACACTTTACGAAACACTATTTCGGAAGTCCAGATAAGGGCATTAATGGATTGACTGACATAAATGTGACGTCACTCCACATATTTCGTCCGATCGCATGTACAAACGTCCAGTGTAAAATGAACTTTGAAATTTCATATATTTTATATACTATCTTAGACGGTCAGAGGTCGAGCTGAGCTGGTCGGTTAGCTAGGTTATCTGATAGTTGGGTTATATTTTCGTATGCGTGGTCCGGCTTACGCGTTAAGGGTTAGATTAGGATCTCGCATTAGCATTTTCTAAGGTGATTTTGTTTCGGCTGTCTTGAGGTCGTGTGTTTAAGTTAACACGCGATTTTTATACTTAGGTACCTTTATGGTGTATTACGTATGTGGAAAATGGAATGAAACGTGCCTTTTAATGCCTTATCGCTTTTGTTTAGTGCTGTAGTGGTGGTTTTAATTTTCATTATGTGCTAGTTTTTATTGTAGATTTTTACTTTAATAAAAACTTTATATATTCTTTATATATTCTTTTAGCTCTATGAAGTTTTTTTAATTACCTTTTTCCTAAACTAAGCAAACGTATACTGAAAAACAATATATATTGGGAATAAATAGTTTTCTTCCATAGACTGTTTGCAATAATATTACCCTTCAAAAATGTACATTAATTTTTAATTGTATTTAACACAAATATTTTAAGTACAATTGCAACTGTGTGGGATTGTGTGACCTTTATTAAGAAAAACGCAGCTATGAAAATTCATTTATATTCTATACTAATATTATAAAGTTGAAGAATTTCTGTTAAACTTTTTAAAAATATTTTTAAAATTGATCCACCTCTCAATACGCAATGCTTCTAGAATTCGACGGAATATGGGTAACGGGATGTCTTAACTCTCTGTGTGCGGGATACAGCGTGAAGCTGGTCGCTGTACCCACTATTATGGTACATATTATCGTAAGCTATACTGTCTACCTAACTACGGTTTAACAGTTACTGCTAGTGGTAATTTCGTCCAAGATTAATTGATAAGGCGTAGAAGGAAAGGTAGCAAACTTCACTTAATAAGTCGTTATGAGAAAATAGTTATTTTCGAGGTGTTTATTATGAGAAATACTGGGCGTGCATTCATTTTGGGTTGTTTTCATTAATAGTTGACTTTGAGTGGGTTGTATTATTTGGTTAAGTTTTTCTACTAAATATGAATTATACAATAATGTTACTTCTTTCTATTTTTGTAAGTTTATTTTATTTTCATATATAAACGCAAAATATTGTATTGAAATTTTTGTTTTAAATGATCAAGTCCTTCTGACTCTTTGCTATGTCCTCTTCAAAAAGAAGCAGAGAAATTCAAAGCTTCAAAGAGAAATAGAGCAGGAAGAAGAAACATTACATTATAAAGCAGATAGCCAAATTACTTTTTTTTGCAGTCTTAACCAGATTGCAGAAACGAAAATGTTAAATAAGTAGGTAATAACGAATCCAAAATCTAGATAATCTAAAGTGCCGAAAGTAGTTTATTATATTTTAACATCTATTCTTCATATATCTAAAATATTAAAAAAATGTAGTGCCCACATTATCATACATTTTATTACTATTTTAAAATATTATACGAAAAAACAAATACAAATACTTCCATTATTCTATTCCTTACTCGTGAATGCCGACAAAACAAATAAGCGAGGTAAGGTAAGGTTTATTACTAATATCCTAAAAATGCAATAACAAAAGAGCACCGTACGACTTTACCTGTGTGTCGTAAAAGTTGTAAGTTCATAGAAATTTAAATGTCATATATATATATAGGTACTTCATTTCTATGCTCTGGTTGACGCGGCGTTAAGTTTCGCCATTCAATATGTAATGTCTTAAAAATTTGAGCGGAAAGTGAGAAATTGTGTTTTAATACTAGTCTCCTTGTGCCTACTGCTATATATGCTATATATACTTTTTGTTTTCAGCATCACGCTGCATCCCGCACATACCGGAATAGGCGGAGGGAACTAGGAGATCTAGTGTTAACACACTCCGTTCCTTTTGTGACACTTCCGCTCCGCACTCTTTGACGAATTCTTGAGGCATTATATGTTACCTAAGTGGCAGAAATATATTATAATATTTTATTCCCCCGAATGGGAATCGAACACACAACCGTCGCATTTTATCGTCGAACTCTTGTAGCGTAGAAAACGTTTTTACATATATCTCAAGAAGGAAAGTTAAACTATTTTTTTTATATAAAGATTAAGTTCAATGGTACAGTTTTTAAATGCATAATTAAATTTCAAAAACATTATTGTTAAGAAAAACTTACCGCCACCCTCACATACATCTAACCATATTTTTTAATTTTCATGTATTGAAAAAAGAAAAGTACAATTAGTTATTTTTTTAAATTTATTTATTACGAAGAAATATCTTCACCTCAACACGCAATGCCTAAAGAATTCGGCTGAAATTGGGGAATGGGAACTTAACACTAGGTTCCCTCTACCTACCCTGCTGTATGCGGGATAAAGCGTGAAGATGATTTGATTTGATTTTATTTTGAAATATCTTTACACATATTTCTCTTATTTGTCGTATTTATTAGTGTACATAATACAATTTTAGTAAGCAGATAAGTACTAAATAGGTTAAAATTCAAATGGTTTCTAACAGGGCCATGCAATATTGATCACACAACTATTAATGAGGGTTACGAAACAGTTTCGGGGTTGTGATTCATTAAGCGATATATCGCCGACTCAAATTCTAAACGAGCCATAGAATATCATTAGAATAATATTTTTTATTTTTAAATTATTTTAATGATATTTATTAAATGATAGTTAAAGTGAAGAGTGCCCCTTGTTCGTTCTTTCCATAACGGTAGGAATTGCGAGAAAATCTCTCTCGGTGCTCCCCTAGAATCCTTAACTTACCTACATACTAAATTTTAAGAGTATCAATTATTTAAAATATCCGCTTCCCACTTTTTGCAGAATTCTGGAGACATTGCGTGTTGTGTAAAGGAACTTAACGCTACGCTTGGCCTCGACACCAAAGCAACGAAATTAAAATATTAAATATGTCACTTCCTTGAGTGGAAATCGAACCCACAACCCGGCTTACAGTCACACGCTTGTGCCCTGTACCGCGACTAGTCTATTTTAAATTTTTTACAGTATTTTCGTAGAAAAGTGTCCACTCTGAACATTTCCTTACAAATTAGATATTTGTACCGAATAGCAGTTCTGCAGGAACATCATCGCATACTCGAATTTATTTGATAATACATTGGTAGCACGCGAGCACACGTGCCCCGGCCTTCTACGACAAATGCAAATGAATAAGCTTCCATATTAACCGACTAGAGGTTGATCGTTATTAAAAAACGTTAATAATTATTAAAAAAAATAAATATTTAAAACTACATATAGCAAGGATTCTTTTAATAGAAACTAATATGTATTTTTAATTTAAGGCTTAACGATTTTAAGGTTTTTAAGTCTACCAATTAGCAATTAAGTAGAGAATGGAAACTCAGCTATGACAAGCTAAATGTACGGAGTACGAGCGCCTCGGCAGGTGCTGTTTTTCCCCATTAGCGACGCCACAATCTAGATAGCATAGACACAGTCTAACTTTTTATAATGACTGCCAAAAAAAAACACCCTGTATGAGCAGTAGCGCAAATTCGGGCGGTACCAACCGGTGCCGGCACCCTGTATAATTGCCCGTCTGTCTTCCATGTGTGTATGATCACTAATCTATGCTTCGCTAACTTCAAACATTTCACAAGTAAACATTTCTGTAGCACTCGCCTTCTTTGTTTTGGACTTTTTTTATGGAGTTTGTTTAAGCATTATTCGCTAACTTTATCTACAGGGGGTTTACGTAGCGTGACAATTATTAATAATATAAATCTAAAAGAAGCAAATGTTTACAGTTATTTTCGAATTATCTGGTCTAGATTTAATTACAAATAGCCTAGAAGTTTCGATTAAGAATAAAATTATCTCTCGTTAGACACACCGATGTCTCACTTGGGAAATGGTCAATAAACTCATATTCTGCAACGTGATCCATTCAGTGTGGAAACAGTATGAAAAATCTGTCGAAAACGATTTAACGGTTGATTAGTCCGGTTGAAACAAATTAACGATGTTGACATACAGGTCTGGTGTCGCGGTGTCGCGGTGTCACGGTGTATTGGTGTCGCGGTGTCGAGCCATCCCACATCGACCGTGGGACAGCTGCGTGAACGAAACGCAACAGTGGTGAATCGATTAGCTGGAATCGATTTTTTTCAATATAACGGTATCCAGATGATTTACATCTCGATAGTTATATTGCAATTTGTGAGCGTGATCTATGAAATTTTCTATTGCGGCTAAACGTTTGCTCATCGAAGCTTCAATTGTCATTTCTTAAGCCGCGACGACGCAATGGCACGAATGTACACAACGTAGACAAGCGGCCAATACTCTGTGATCCTTGGCCGGCGGTAGGTTTCATCCGTTTGAGCTGATATGTAACGGGGCCCAGGGGTCGCGGCGGGTCCAATTAGGCTGGCGAGGTGACACATTGTCACCGGCCGCACGACTCAATGTCCGGCCAGACGTGACGAGTTACGCGTGGTCGCCGTTTTTATTTCTGCCAATGACGGGTGTCGAGGCGTGGTGCGCTCTGCAGATCCACCGTCGCAACGGCGCTAGCGGTGGATCCTATCACGGTAGCGGAAGGTCCATTTTGAGATCGCCTTATCGGGTTATTAGTTGATTGCTGTGTAACCGGTGAGAAGTGGGTGTGATATGTTTTTTCATAGAGTCTCAGAACACACGCCCACAATTTCAAATCATTAAACGATGAATGTAATCGAGGTTGCGTTACGCTATTGCTAAATCGATTGTAGTGTAATATCAACATTTTGTTACATACAGATTTGTATGCTGGAATTTCTTTAACATGGAGAATTTGGAGAATTATCTTGTATTTCGATATAGATATCAAAGTAAAACATTGTTATAAGATATGAAATAACGCGATGATTCTATTGAACAGTAACGTAATTGTAGTTAGAATTTGTTAAGTAATCCGGACGAGATATCTCGGAGATTCGATTGGGCTTTATGTATTGTCCGCTATTCTGATTATGACGTGACTGGCACATCTGTCTGTCGTAGCACGCGCCTCCCGCCAAAACGGGGGTCAATGACCTGTCAAAAAATAGTTTTTGGTCTGGCTGTGTTTGTATCTCCTTGTGTCCAAGCTGCATATATAAAATTTTCGAAATTCATATATTTTTTATATCTTGAGATTACCATAAAAAATATACAATATTTTTCTTAATTTCTGCTCTGACATTTATAATAATAATAATATCTTCTTTTTCTTTTCTACTATTTTATATACGATTCTACAGCTAATTTATTAAATCTATTTTAAAGTGTTGTTGTAAAGCAAATTACAAAGGCTTGATTTTAATCTGGCTCATTTCGGTTCCCATAGTACATGCAAGTAATGGGAGTTATCGACGACATATCTCGATATATCGATAACATTCACACGTAGCACACGCTCTGCCCGTCTATCAATAGAGATGGACTGGCGGTGCTTTGTGCCCGTATCGATTTGATATCGATTTTTCGACGGCGGTCCTGTCACTCAAAACTTTTTGGTGTTTTTTTATAAACTTGATATATAATCTATGCTGTAGTTTGTTAGGAAATTATTTTGTTTTAGATAATATCTGGATGAATGGAGTTTTAATTATAATTATATATAAAATATAATTTGATTATGAAAATAGAGAAATTATATATGGTTCAGGTAGAATTTCAAAAGCATGGTATATGTTTATTTTATTAATTTCTTTGAATTCTAAAATATACAAGGTATTTTTAATAATAGCCTAATATATATTTTTTATTCTTAAGTAACACTAAAGCTTAATAAAAATCAGTATTTTACTGATGATATAAGGCCTTTTTTGTTCTCCTGGCATAATAACTTGAGCTGCTGCATCTAATAATTAAACTGATATTAAGTTGTGTATAGACGTGAGATATCGAGTCGGCAATCTTAAATGGACGCCGTAAAACGAGACCATAGATGCTCGAGATTGTTTTAACACTAACATTTTAATAGAAATTTAATTTAATATTAAATTTAATATAAATATATTTAATTATAATAAAAATTAAGATGTTTAAATTATGTATAATAATTATAATAGATTCTTATAATACTGAATTCGTTTAAAGAACATTGTTTGACTTTTTTTTAGTACATTAATAGTTATTAGATTAGAATTTTCAAAAATTCAATCTCTTAAAAGTACAATTGGTTGAATGTTTATTGCGTTGTAGCCAAAACCTATGCTTTAATTTATTAATAATTGCAAAAAACAACAAATAATAATTATTTAAAATTATATATATAACTTCCATTTATAATTATTATCTTAAGTCATACAAATCTAAAAACACATTCATATACCAGATTATATTTCAGCAACCGAGTTCAGTGACCGTTAAAAAGTTCACAATGGAAAAAAAGTGGGTAAATTTGAAAATACAATGTCAATAGCCGCCGGCCGGACCTGCCCTACGCGCCCTTGCCTTGCGATAGGGGGATGACCCACCCCGATGGACGCTGCCCGCTGCTTCATCTTTAGATGTAGACTACTTTAGAAAAATGGTTCTTTAAGAAAAGAAAGTCAAATATGGGTTATATATTATGGTAAAAGATAAATAAATAAATAAAATTAACGATTAAGATTATTTATTTGTGGATTTTTAGTGATTTATTGTAGTTTTTAAATTGTATAATATTTTAACCAAAGAAGACTTTTTGAAAATAGTATTTGTGTAAAGAAAATTACAAACACTTGTGCCATTAAAATGAGATCTTATAAGAATATTTATATTCTATGTACCACATTGAATTATAGCGCCAAATTTGGTCATGTACGACCCAAAAATTTTAACATTATTAAAATCAAGTTATTATTTGTAACTTAGTTGCGCAAATTTTATTGGAACTTAAGAAATTAGAATGAAAAAATCTAAATGAGAATTGAAAATAAATATATAATTCTGTAAAAAATTCAATTTTTCGATGCAAAACAATTTTTAATATAATTTTTTAACCATCTTGCGCAAACGTAACGGGTGCTGCGTTTATAACAGCTGATTGTAAAACTGTCCCCTCGGCTGCGGCCTTGAACTACACCACTATTTAATTTATGCAAATGGCTTCAAAGAATTTTGTGTATTCATTTTTCTTTTATTTTGTTATTATTTGATTATTCCATTGTTTTACGGTTACAACATAAAATATATTAATAAAATAAAATACATTTATTTATTATTATTTCCACTTTTATTATCTTTCATATTTTATAATTTTGTTCTGTTTTATCTGTGCTCTACAAAATAGTTTCTTAATATCACGGTACGTTGCGCTAGTTAAGCCTTTGACTCAAGTTGCGAGGTGAAATTAAAAATAGAATATTTAAATGACTATTTAAGCAACAGAGAAATCAGCAAAAAATTTAAAATTTGTAAAAAAAAGTGTGGAAATAATGTCAGTTTATGGTTGATCGTAAATCTGTCCCCTAGCATTGACCTTGAGCGACCCCACTATTGAAATTAAAACTCCGAGGTTACTGGCACTTTCTGCTGCACACCCACGGGACTATCGGCTCCGTGATTTGACAATTTCTTTAATTCTGAAATTTTTTAGGAATCAATTTGAATTATTCATAAATATAATGTTTTTTATAGCATTATATATTTCTATTTATTTTATTTTATCTATAGATTGTATTTCTGTTGAATCAAATTAATTGCGTGGGTATTAAGGATAACCACGTGTGAATAGAAAAATAATATGAATCTAAAATGGTTAAGCCGTTTCTGAGATTACATTGCACAAACGCACATACAAACATACATCCCTTTAAAAAATAAATGTTTTTATTTTTGTTACATAGATAAATGCTTATTATGTCAATAATTGATTGTTGATTAAATAATAACTTAAAAGAAACAAAAGTCATGTTTTATTAAAATTTTTACTTGTAAGATGCAGGGCGATATTGATTTTTGCTACTAAATTCTGATATTAGGTCTTAAAACTCGGATGGAATGTGGAGAACGGAGCGATTAGACACTAGGTTATTCCTGTTTGTCTCCATATAGGATATAGCATAAAGTTGATTGACTCCTAATATATTAATCTAAGTAGGTTCTTAAAAACTTTTGACTATAATCGACCAATTGTATGACTAATACCAATAACTTTACCTGTGTAGTATGTAAAACAAAAAGTCATTGTATCTACGGACCGATAGCTAGGCCGAAATCTAAAAAAGCCAATTCATAAACGCTCTCACAGACTAACTAGGTATGCAGGAGTAGGAGTGGCCACGAAAACTTTAACTTAAATTGAAAATTTTAAAAGATTTTCACCTATACGTACTATAAGAATATATTTCTTATATAGACATTGGTAAGGATATATTCTTCATCATCATCATCATCGACATCCATCTTTTGTCCACTGCTGGACATATGCCTTCCCCAATTCTCGTCACCATACTCGATCCTCAGCTCTTCGGACCCATTCGCTTCCCGCCAACCTCTTTAGGTTGTCGGTCCATCTAGCAGGGGGTAGTCCCATATTCTTATATATATATTTCTTATATAGATAGCTTTCTTATCAGAATTCTAATTGTCTTATTAGGTCACGATTAAATATTATTATTTTATGATTTTATTTGCATAGATATATACTACCTGTAAACTGTTAAGAAATACTTAAATATAAATAAATGCTTTTGTTATAAAAGATACTCTGTTCCTATTAATACACTTTCTTTTTCTACTTTTATTTGAACCTTTAACCTGATGTTTCCATTATTAACTTTAATGATCAGTAGTCCAACACTCCCCAAGGAACCTTACATGCCAATTCAACTTCCTAAGTCCAGTATTACCGTCTCTACGTTTTACGTATCCAAAATATAAAACTAAACATTTCTTATACAAAATCGATACTAGCACTTAAATCTAACACGAGGAATCAATGGCCAAATCCACACAATCGGAGGCCAATGTCCACCATGTCCATTGATTCGGCTTTCTTTAAGAAATCACGTCGGACGCCGGAAGACGATTCGACGCGCACCACGCAACCAGAACGAGAACTGACCAAAGATATATTGAAAACGAAAAACAACTTTATAACTACGTAATACGATTCAAATTCAAACACCTACTTTGCTATTTTAAAGGAAATTTAACGATAATTTAAAATGTACTCTACGTTTTGTATATAAAGTTGATTTTTTATAATTTTCGATAGTATAAGGTTCGATTCCTTAGTGCGGGGGATGTAAACGCTAAGTCACCGACAGATGATGTTCCGCCCTAATAGACGAGGTGTGTTTTTAAAAACACTTTGAAAATGTTAATGTTATAGACGACTGGTCAACACTTGTAACGCTTTTAGATTTATTTCTAATTACAAGTCTATTTTCTTTTTTT
>JAKRZM010000633.1:23504-45250 GCA_036379175.1 Heliconius cydno galanthus | reverse complement strand
GCCTTATTGCTTAATAGCAATTTCTGCCAGGCAACCTTAAGGCAGAGGACATAGCAAATTAAGATAGGGGTAGGGTGCAAAAAATATAATTGAGGGTATAAAATAAATAAGAATATATTTACCATACATAACACATACAAAGCATACATAAATAAATATAACCGTATCAATATACATACATACAAATACATACACATACACATATATATACTACATACATACATAGATAAAGATAAGAACTAAATGGTAAGAATAAAATGTAAAATGGCAGAAAAAAAAAGGAAAAGAACCTAAGTCTTAAAGTGACATAAAGTGTTATATAGATTTACTAAATGGATACTTATGGTATTCATGGAGTTTCTTATTCTTAGCACAAGAGTTCTCTTTGCCTATCCCGTTGTGCGCGGGATACAGCGTGAAGCTGATTTAATTTTATTTTATGGCATGCAAGAAATTTTCTAAAAAATATGAAAGTGCCCATAAATTCTTTCTCCTAACCTATTTTTTTGCTTATGCTCAAAGGGATTTCTGATGATTTTAAAATATAATAAGAGCTGAGTTGAGCTATAAGAAGTCAATATATTTAAAACTTCATTTCTGATCAGGTCTGATCTTTTTATAGAATCCTCCTAATTCCCCATAAAAAACAACTCCCCTATCAGAATACTTAACTTCAATAATTATTCACCGATCTCGGTCCTACGCAACAGCGGATGCAGTACGTTAAAGGTAGCCATACCAAGAATTAAGTTGTCCCATATCGGTACCTACTCGTTGTCTAATTAGTACTTGCGTGTAACGGTTGGTGTGCCGTAAAAGCGTGTTTATTCTGGTCTAGGTGGAGGGAAATCTCGATCTCGATATTCTATACAATGTATTTTATGAGCTTTAATTATATTATTATTAATATAGTTTAAGGATGGTATTTAGAACACATAAAGTTCTTTCATCATGTGAAGGAATTTTCATATCTTAAGGTAGATGCTGTTGATAGTGCACTGTAAGCGTATAGGTTGTGGGGTCGATTCTTACTCGGGGGAATGAATTATATAATATTTTTATCATCTCGCTCTGGTAACGAGGCGAAGCTGCGTGTTGAGTTTCCCCACTCAACACACAATACCTCCAGAATTCAGCGGAAAATATGTGCAATAATAAATTATACTTAACCTTGGACCTGTGCCCCCACCTCAACCGGGAAATGAACCCCAAACCATCGTTTATACACATCCTCATTGTACCACAAATGTCTCAATAATAATAATCATAATGTCAACCATAAAAGTAAGTGAAGATATTCAAAGCTACTACAAGTGAATAGTTTTATAACGAACTTGCCTCTTTACTGTAGTATGTAAGTAGTATTTTATACGTTTCGAGATACGTAATTACGTGTTTAGAAATCGCATACGTCAGGGTGGAATGCGATTGCGCAGTGGACTTGGACTTGGCTAAAATATATGTTTTGTATGTCTTTATAGTGTTTTAGTAGTAGTTTTAGAGGGGGGGTCAACGAGGGGGTGTGACTGTAACGTGACGGCTGTGGGTTCGGACCTCACTCGGTGGAAAATAATAATATTTTCATTTCTTAGCTCTTCCACCAAAGCCGGACGTTAGTTCCTCACCACACCTCACGCAGTCGAAAAATTCGGCGGAAAAGGGGGGTTAAAGGTTACTTCTGCCTACTATGCTATATGCGGGATAGTGCGTGAATCAGATTTTTATTTTTTTTAAATATACAAATAATTACTAATTATAAAGCTAAGCGCTTATCCAACACGCTAGTGTATCTCGACGTTTTAACTCATTAAATATGTAAATATACAGAAGGAATAGGTACGGGCGTCCATTGAAGTGACATGTCGCGACGTTGGCTCTCATAGGACTTCTACTTTCATTAGAATCTTTATATATATCTTGTATATATAAAGAATCTAATGAAAGAAATTCTAATGGAAGGCAGAGGGAACTTAGTGTTAAGACATTTCGCCCCCCATTTTCCGCCCAATTTATATTAAAGTATTATTATTAAATTAAATTATATTATTTATATTGATCCAAATATTTAATATGAATGCTCTACCCGAAAGGATGATACTGAACTCTATCGTAATCGTGTATCAAGAATATTTAGTTTTTTAGCTTCATCATCTATTTTGCACATCACATAGTAGGATAGGCAGAGGAAACCTGAAAACCTAATATTAAAACACTCCGTTCTCATTAAGACACTTCCGTTCCCCAATTTCCGGTTAATTCTTGAGTTATTGCATGTTGAGTAGCGGAACTTAACGGCGAGGAAATGAGAATATTAAATTTTTCATACCGCTGAGTGGGAATTGAACCCACAACCCTGCGCCACCCATCGTACTTCCTTTATATAAGATTACCTCATCTATATGTATGTAATATATATGTATAGTATAAAAAAATATACATAAAAAAAGTTGGTTTCATAAGCTAGCACTCTGCAACTAGATTAAGATGAAGAGAAGACTAAATAATGGATTGTGCTAATTATTTAAAGGCAAACACTGGTTTTACAGAATATGAGACGTGGAAATATTTTTTCATTCGACTTTAAGCTGCCTGTAAAAAATTTAGAATGTATTAATGACTTATTCTCGTTTTTTTGCTCTGCTAACAAGACAAAGCGTAGCGTTAAGTTACGGCACTTAAAACGCAATGTTTCGAAAAAGTGACGAACGAACTTTACTCAAAAAAGCACAATTTAAAAAAATCTATCCCATCCAACACTTCCTGAGATTAGCGCTATCAAACCAACAAACTCTTCAGCTTTGTAATATTAGTTCAATAATAGATTGCCCTATTAAAAACGAGTGGTACACATGCATGGTGCTATAACGAAGGCAGTGGGTTCGTTGGATTGTCATTTGTGCACTATTGTTCATTCTGTATGGCCACCGCGTGTCGTCTCGATTTGGACGTGTCTAAATAGGCATAGATCTATGTGCCGGCTGTTTGCCGACCAGTATCTATTGGTACCAGCTAAAAGTGGTAAAGCTTTAGTTACATCACTAGTTCTTTGATGTGGTTTTTTTAATGTTATTTTTTTTCCTGAGGTAATTTTAGTGGAGAGTTCATATGTGTGTATGTTTTTTTTTATGTAAGCAAAATTGTGGTGGTCCGCAACTTTGTTTGCGTGGACTTTAAGAGGTAAAAGAGAGCATTCCGTTTTTCCGTTTCCGTAATTATTTTTTTAATAATATAAATAATTTCTTAGCGCTACCCTAAAAACCTTAAGCTTGGCATATACATGCCAAGCGTAGATAACGATGGCATGTATATGTTCTCATTTCAAGTATTTAAATTTTGGACGTCGACGTCGTCTGAAGTCGACGAAAAATGGGGAATGAAGTGTTTTAACACTAGGTCTCCTCTACCCACTCTCCTATGTTCGAAATATAGCATGAAGCTACAAAAACAGTAGTTCCCGAAATAAGCACCTTCAAACAAACAAACAGTTCAGCTTTTTAATACAAGTAGACCTAGATATAGAGCAAACCTATTCCCTCTATAACAAGTCCACATTACAGAGTTCTCCTACACTGGTCGCTACTTACGTATGGAGTTACATTGTCAAAGTTACAGCTTTCTTCTCGGTTACTGACTTAATTAGTAAGTTGGATATGTGAATGGCAGTGCAATGCATTCTACCATTTCTGTGTAAATCTAAGAGGTCATTATGGTAAAATATGGGTGGCGGCGACCGACCGCCTCTGTGACGTCGACGTCGGCCTCTTTGTTTTCTTGTGCGTATTATTTACGATAATTACTATTTGGTAAGGCTGGTTTGAGGTGAGCTGGTAGAAACAAGATGTTCTATTTAGTATTGTGTGTTGTCTATGGTTTTTTCTTGGATGGATTCGTTTGTTTTTGTTTTTGGAAAGTTTAGTAAGTAGGCTATAGGGGGGATGCGACGTATACTGTGCCTTGTTAAATAAGAAACAATTGTTTTTTGTTTGTTTGCGTGATAATTAAATACCTACTTAAACATTAGTATTAATTCTTCTTAGTATTCATTTTTATTCAGATTCACGCTGTATCCCGCATGCAAGTAAGGTAGACAAAGGAAGTAGTGGTAAGATACTCCACTCCCCAATTTTCGCTGAATTCTGAGAGCATTGCATGTTGATTGGTGGTTTATATATGTCATTTCCTCGAGTCGGAATCGAACCCATAGTCTGCCACACTTAGAGACACATGCTTGTACCCCTGCGCCACTACTGGCCTCAAAATATTATGCATTTTAAAATTGAAAACTTCATAATAGAGTTAATAATTACTGATAAAGCCGTAGTTTTTTTTTCTGTTTAAGAAACTTTAAACGGAATACAAACTGGGCTGGAGCTCGCGATCTTCCGACATTAAAATACAAAACTATGCGAAATATTATTGAAGCGGACGAAGCGGAATTTCCGCGTAACATCCGATTTATTAGCAAAAGTTCGAGTTACTACCGAAGGTACTATGGATTGTGGAAATTAATTGGGGGGAAATTTGTGTTGTTGGGAATGTGATGATTTTGTTATGTTTATTGTATAATTTGTGTTGAGAACTTTTTTATTTCTGGGTATTTCATAGAAAAAAATAATTACAAACTTATATTTGTAGTCCATTTCGTAAGAAATGAACGCAGACGCCCGTAAATTTAAGTATGTCATTTTTTACAAGTCTTACTTCTAGACCGACTATACTGAAGCAGTACAGAAGCCTAATAAGAAGGCGAGTTCAACTCCAACTTAACTGGTATTTTTATTAATAAATAAGCAAAGGACAAAACTTATTGGATCAATCCTTTACCTTTACATTCTAATTATTTTTAGTTTGTATTATTTTCTACCAAGCACCAGTCCACCAGCCAGTGTACTGGCACCCAAATTCGATTACACACGAAATGTAAATGATACGCCCCTCAATAAACATATATCAACAAAAGCTGTATTAATTAAAGCTTGCGTGCGCGTAGACAATACTGGCACGAACAAAGAATCAATAAGATTAAAACCGCGTTAAATCAACATTGGACGAAGTATAAGAAACGAATCCTAGAATTTATGGTCGCCGTCCACAGACTTGGCAAACACTAGAGCCGGTAAATGATGCTATAATATGTCATTGTCGCCGTGCTTTGTGACTTGGGAGCAGCTCTTACGTTCATTTCGGACTTAATTAAGGATGGATTTATGTGGGTTGGATGTAAAGTGTTTGTTTAATCGTGTTTTTTTTATTATTTAATTTATTTTTGTTTCGCAACTGTTAATAAATATGTTATTTTGAAGTTAAGGCAAATATATTTAATTAATTTGTTATTAACTAAAGCTTTGTCATTTCTATATTCCTTTCAGTCTATTATCTAAACCTTAATTTTATTAAGGACGCGCCCGCACCCGAAAAAGGCGCGAAACACACGCGATATAAAAAATGGCGGCATGCGATTTGAATGCGTGAATTATTGCCTTTTAAGGAGAAATAATATACCACCGGATGGCCAGATGCCCTCGCTGCGTTTGTCTATGTAGATATACGACCAGCTAATGTTTTGTTAACGATCCTATTTTATATCAATGTGGTATATTTTTTGGTTAATAGCTTCTGTAAAGCTTAATCGATTTTGAAATATATCATTTTCAATTAACTAAATATGATCGAATTAATCGATACGCAAAATCGATAATCAGTAGACACAAATTGATTTTTATCTGTGATGGAGATTGAATAATTTATTTTAACCTGTTAATTACATTTAACATTTAATGAACGATTTTCTTTTATCAAAATATTTAATGCACAGTTAAAATAATCTAAATAACGTTTGTGGTTCGACATAAGTAAGGGCAATCGTATCGTAAAAACGAGTTTTAGATAGTTTTTGCATATCCTTGGCGGTTACGAGTCAATGCGCGGTTTGATAGCCGTCTGTCCGTCATTAAAGTAATGAGTGGTAGGAAGTGTCTGTAAATACTTACTTATAGAAACATAAATACGCCCTACAAATTAATCACAGAGACATTAAGGCAATCCATTTCGGATTGCCTTAATGTCTCTGTGATTAATTTGTAGGGCGGTTGATTATGTACCTACTGAGTTTGTTTTTTGTTTCAGTAATGTTATGTTAGCTATGAATATCTGACATAATATTTTTATTTCTGCGCTCTAGCGTCGAGGCAAAACGTGGTGTTGAATTTCGCTGCTTACCTCGCAATGCTTCCAGAAATCGGCGGAAAATGGGTAACGGATTGTCTCAGTACTAGGTTCCTTCTGCCTGAAATTGCCTTTTGCTTCGACACTAGACTTTGCAAAAAAATAAAATTTTATATTTTGATTAAATATTTCATTGCCTCGAGTGGAGATCGAACCCACAACCAATCGGATTACAATCACACCATGACCCTCTAATGTGGTTTGATTCCACATTTCTTCACTCTGGTGTTTAGCAAGGCGCGGCGTTGAATTTTGCCATTCAACACAAAATACCTCCAGAAAGGAAGGTGCGGAGTGTCTTAACACTACCTCCCTCTGACTATAACGTGAAGCTGAAAAAAATATATTACGCATTAATTGATATTCTCAATAAGAATTCACTGATATAAAATCAAGATAAATAGATACAAATGTCCATTTAGTGTCAGTTAACGTTAATTTATATACTTTTAGAAGTTTAAATATTAATTTCATTCACAAAACTAAAATATTCTAATGTCATCGGAAGTTATGGTCATGATATAGAATAATCTATAGAAGTTTTACATATTACTTAGTTTTTCATATGTAAGAGTTAGCAGGACTTGCAGATTTATAACCTATTGTATACAAATATATGCATATAGAACGGAATATTTAAACAATATATGCTATGAGAATATCAAAATACCTATATCATTTCTACATTTTGTTTTACTTCCTATACAAATAGTGATCAGTTTAACATAAAATAAAAAAAATCAGGTTCACGCTGTATCCCGTACAGAAGCAGGGTAGGCAGAAGGAACGAAAGGAGCAAAGAAACCTAGTGTTAGGACACTCCGTTCCCCACTTTCTGCCTAATTCTGACACCAGGACGAAGAAATGGAAATATACACAAATATTTCATTCCCTCGAGTGGGGATCGAACCCACAACCACTCGCTTTTACAGCCACACTTTGTGCCTCTGCACCACGACTGGCCTCAACGTGTTTATTATAATCTCCTACTCTCTCACTATTCCTATAAAGCGTAGATACTTTCTTACGTCCATACAAAATAGCTAAACTCAAACGAACCAGCAATAACGCTCACAAAATGGCCGATTTGTCAAACAAATATATGAAACTCACAGCTTATTACGCCAATGCATTTTATGTGGTCAATAACAGTTTATCGGTAAGTAATTCTAGCATTCTATTAAAGTAATATATATATATATATATAATATAATTATATCTATCTATGTATCTATGATAAAATGTGCCGTGGTCTAGACTTATGTGTCTATAGTATCGTTTTCTCGTATCAGAATTGCTAATATAGAGGGAATGTGTGCCTGCGCAGGCGCAACGTACGGTGGCGCCCTCCGGACAATCGGTTAAAATGAATTAATGGACGCCCGGACAAGCTTTTTGCATATAGTTGAACACGATTTTATACTAGATCTCGTACTGTGTTATTAGAAACGGTTATTTCAATGTATATTATAGTTAATTTATATGTGTGATGTAGGTTTAGATTTGATAAATGTTGTGTTGTGGGGGAAAGGGAACTAAGTGTTTTAATTCTATATTCACAGGGTCCCTTTGAACTTTCTCTTTCTTTTTTCAGCGCGAAGGTCACCATGAACACGACGGTTATGAGTTCGATTCCCACTTGAAAATTAATCAGTGATTTTTTTCATATTCATGCTCTGGCAACAAGACAAGTTTCACCCAATACACATGTCTCGAAATGGGCCAAAAAATTAACAATAGAGTGTCTTAACACTACGTTCCCTCTTCTACCCAATACAGTATATTCGTGAAGCTGTTATCCAACTAACAATTTAGAGCATCTCCATGAATAGTACAATCAATAGTTGATTTAAATAAGTGAATCAAGTGCATAATGGCTGGCCATTGAGAATGTCGATTTAGTTGCTCTGCACATGCTCCAAGACACACCCTCATCGATTAAGGAATGTGTTTTAAAAATAGGATTAGAACCATCGTGGAGCAATGTTAGAGTTTTACGTAAAAGGTTGTGAGTTCGATTGCTGCTAGAGGAAAGTAAACATTTACATTTTTACCTCTCTCTGATAACAAGGTAAAGCGCCGTTGAGTTTCGTCACTCAACACACAATGCCTCCAGGATTCGGCGGAAAGTGGAGATCGGAAGGAACGACGTGTCTTAACACTAGGTCCCCAGGTTCCCACTGCCTACCCTGCTATGCGCGAGATAAAGCGAATGTACGGTATGGTCGAGATGCTACTCTCACTTGAAAAATATTTCAAACGTCTCCCGCTCAATTTCAATAAGTGGTAAGTTAATAACGCCTTTCTTTTGTGCTTCAATTGTAATTTATTATATATGTTCTCTAGTATAGAAGTGTGATACAATATTTATAAGTATGCTAGTGGAATAAGTTTTAATTAAGAGATGCATTCATTTTAATAGTAATTATCAAATGAATATCAAAATACGTAAAAAAAAACATGTCAATGATTTCTATCATTAGATACCTACTTCTATCAATTCTTAGAATAGAGTGATTCTCTCTATCTTCTCTTCAAAAAAATGAAATGCGTAAGATGCGATACAAAAAGAAAATAATTCTGCAATTTATCAGTTTTGCCGCCATTTTTTAACTGTCATATTTACATAATCTTAATAGTGATGTGCTTTGGTGGCGCTCATTTAAATTGCTTCACATGCAATCGATGTCTCGAACATATTACTAAAATACATAAAATATAGAACATATTACACTAATATATTCAAATATAGGCAAAATCAAATGAAACTATAATTAGGTCTCTAAATTAAGCAATTAAAGGTTAACTTTCGTCAATAAAACTGTTCTATTAACTACCCCTAAATATATAGAATGGTCAAGTCGTAAGTATAAAGTACTGTATTATTAAGGTAATGTATTCATAGTCTATTCGCCAGTTCGTGTAATGCTTGGACTTCACTAGCGTTTATATGATTCTAAATGTTAGTTTTAATATTAGTTGAGAATATGAAACGGTAGTAGCGTCGCATTAATAAGTTGTTGAATGTAGGGTAGATATGTTTTTTTGATTTTATTTAATATTAAAATGTATATGTATATAATGTTATTTACATTATATACTAATTTTGGATAATAGCAATTAAAAACACATTGAGTTTCTCTGTAAAAGAAACGACTAAATGTTTATTACTATTATACAAAGATTCTAATATCATAAAATTGTACACGTTTTTCGTTAAGCAAATTGTTTTTAAGATTTCTTTTGACAGTCCGTAGCCTCATCACAGATTATATAACTAAAATCATAGACGTTTTGTAATTAAAAAGTTGTAAGACTTAGAGTTAGTCTATGGTCAGGAATTATACTACTAAAATTAAAGAAAATTATATTTTTTGTACATGTATATTACTTAATAAGCTTTTATTAGAACTTTAACAAAATTTATTGATTGAATTATAAATATTTTATATTTACAACCCTTGAAGCAAAATTAATTCTCAATCCTACCCTAAGTTATGGCTGTATATTATTTTGACATGTGATTTCAATGAAGAAATAATTTAATCTCTAAGTTTTTTTTCTCAAGTATATTCCTCAATTTGAAAATTTTCCATTCCCTTATCATTCCTCGAAAAAAACATGTTGTTTGTATGTAAGAATTAAAATGGAACATCGCTCTAGACCAAGGCAACACTTAGGTATATTAAACACATAAATATTTTCTTACTTATATTCAGAACTAGTCTTCATATGTAATAGTTAAAAATTATCAACAAAAATTAAGTAGTAAGTAAATACTTCAGATATGTTGTTGTTTTTTTTCTTGTGGCAACACTAGGATAGAAACTTCTTAAAAACTTATCCTGTTAAATTTTATAATTTTACACAGCATATACTTTTATTAAATTAGCGAATTATTTTTACATTTTTAAATATAAATTATTATAAAAAAAAAAAGATACATTTAAAAATATAAAAAAAACCATAATTTTTATTGTTAAAGTTGGTGTGATTTGTGAAAAAGTCTCCGATATAGACATTTGTGCTGTTAATATTATATTCATTATATTTAAATTTGTGACTTTAAAGTGTTTGTGTTGAAATTTGTTCGTCAGCAGACATCGCGCAGGTAATTCTCCAGTTTAATTGTGTTAAAAAAACAATAATGATTTTACCAAAATTGGTGATGCAATTTTTTTTCAAAACGCGGCGTTGAGTTCCGCCACTCACACGTAATACCTTCAGAATTCGGTGGAAAGTGGAGAATGGAAGTGTTTTAATAAGCTTAAAAGAAATTTCTTAACAAGTTCCCAGGTTCCCTCTACCTGCCTTAAATAAAAAAAATGAATCATACATGTAAACCCAGTACAAACTAAATGTTCATATAAAATAGCAATGACATATAGAGCGGGTTTTAATTAACAAGCGCATGCTAATAAGCATACGACGGGCGCCGTAATGAGGGGAAATGATATGTATTATTACGTGCTCGGACTAGGAGTAGGAGGTACTCGGTCAGGTAGTAGTTCTGGAACTAGTGCTGGAATAAAACGTGAATGGAAATTACTTACATATTTTTAATTTTCTTTCCAAATTCAAATTAAAAATATTATTACACTACAATTATTACAAGCACTTTTGGATCGTCGAATGAACATATGAACAAAAAGCTACCACCGGTTCGGAAGGCAGTTCTGCTGAGAAGAGCCGGCAAGAAACTCAACAGTTGCTCTTTTCAAATTCAATTTTTTATTACATATGCATATTTTTCATTCTCCGTTCCCAATTTTCCGTCGAATTTCCACCAAAGCGAAGAAATGAAAATATACATTGAAATAAATATTTCACTTTCTCGAGTGGGCATTGAACCCCCAACCAGTCGCGGTTACAGTCACACTTTGTGCCCCTGCATCACGACTGGCCTCATGGTGTATACAATCAAAACATTAAAATACTTGTATACATATATCTGTTTAACACGTCCTCGTTATCGTCCATCTCTTACATATGAGTGCAAAAGACCATAAAACGTATTTAGTTTATTTTTATGGCACTTACAGCATACGCGCAAAAAACATATAAGGGTTTCGACAGACAGACGTGATATTTTAATAGACTGATTATATTAATTATTTTTTAAGACTTCTAGAGGCTGAAGTGATACAGTAGTGCAGCGTAGTGGGTTCGATTCTCCCTCGGGATTCTTCTCAATGTTTAATTTTTATTTTCCCGTTTTGTTAAGAGAAAAACAAGGCAAAAAGTTCTTCCATACAACTCAACACACAATGTTTTGTATTTGGTCGAAAAGTGAAGAACGGAGTGTTTTGACACACTAGGTTATTATTGGCTACCCTGCTGTAGAATAAAACGTAAGATTAAACCGGGTTTAAAGTTTTGGTTACGTAATGTAAAATGTTATAGAAGACAATTTAAACATGTCTGTTCAATTGTAAAACTAAAAGTTATGTTATCTAAATATAACAGAAAAAATTGCATAATTTTTAATATGAAATAGAAAAAATGGATGTCATCCATTAATATCTAATCCTAGTAAATTCTAATATTTCTATTTTTTTTAATGTAATAAATTAAGATATTATAATAAAACAACTAATACAAGAATTTTATTAATATCATAAATGAATAAAAATGTTGTAGTCTGGACAACCCCTAATATAATGTCTTATATCGTGTCGTGAGACTCACCACTTGTAGACATGTACGTGAATGTACTGTGTTATGCAAGTATTCGCTAACTTTAAAAATTATATAGAAGTCATATATTATTATATTGCAAAAATTAATTAGACATATAAATTGAGGATACTAGTGGCGCAGGGGCTCAGGCATGTTACTGTGAACGCGACAGGCTGTCGGTTCGATTCCTACTCGGTGAAATGAAATTTTTAATATTTTATTTCTAGTCTGCTTTATGCGGGATACAAGGGGAAGTTGAAAAAAAAGATTCAAAAAGTTATTATAATATGGACACAAAACAACACATCCTTATATTTCTTGTAANTATATATATATATATATATATATCAGTTTTTTATATATATATATATATATATATCAGTTTTTTATATATATATATTGAGGATACTAGTGGCGCAGGGGCACAGGCATGTTACTGTGAACGCGACAGGCTGTGGGTTCCATCCTACTCGGTGAAATTAAATGTTTAATATTATCTGTCTAGTCTGCTTTATGCGGGATACAAGGGGAAGTTGAAAAAAAATATTCAAAAAGTGACTATAAAATGGACACAAAACAACACATCCTTATATTTCTTGTAAGTGTATAATGTGAGCTTTTATTCTATACAGATATGCTTCTAGACGCCAGCCACTCCAGCCTCCAGTGTACGGAGGTGAGTACCACCATAATTAATACAATTTAACCATTGAGTTATAATTCATACACCAATGCATGATAAATTAGTAGGTTTATAAAAATAAATATAATTTTTTTTACAGATTAATTAAAATCCATATACTTTCACAATTTTTTTATAAAACTGCCCTATGAATTTTACTGTATTAATTAAAAATATTGGATATATTAATTTAAAATCTTTTTATTGAGAGTGTAGTGGAGGATTAATAGAGGATTTCTCAAATTTATACGGAACCGAGAAAAAATGGGATCATCCGTTTTGTGTCTCAAAAATAAATAAGTCAAATAATATTTTTAAAGAAACAGAACGATAAAAACGATTATTAGTTCATATGTGAAATATATCATTAAATATTCACATGAATTATTTGTCAATATTTAATGACAATATAAAAGTGACGCGAAAGTACAATCGCTTGTATAACGTCGTGACCGTTTTAGATAAATGGACATGTGGGGTTGCACAAGCCACGAAGGCTGTTACACATAAGAGATATTAATAAAATATTTATGTTATATTATTAAAAAAAAAACAGAAAAATCCTTTGAAATACTTTACCCAAAACTATGGCCTAAGCTAGATTCTTTGGTTAAAACAGAAATCGAACCTACAGCCTATCATTAATTTTGCTACTTTGCTCATAGGCAATTGATAGTGTCTAACATTTTTGTAGGTCATGACTTTCATTCTTTTGTTATTAGATATGAAAATTTTTATGTACTAGACTAAATTTTGTTTAGCTGTTTTTACTATAAAAAATATTCTTTATGAGTTAAATTAGACTTAGATTTTTATATAGTTTTCATAAAAAAAATATATATTCTTGGAGATTTTAAACGTTTCATTTTCGTTCAAGGGAATATTTACCTGTGGGTATAGATTCTCTGAGCTTCACGCTGTATCCCGTACATGTTAGGTTAGGCAGAGGGGACCTTGAAAGTAGTGGAAGAGGAAATAATAAAAAATAGAAAAAAGAAAATCCTATCGAAAATTTAACTCACCATGTGTACTATATACAAAATGGCTGGTATTTAAACAATGGTAGCTGCAATTTAAAGTTCACTACAATTTACTAACGCGTTTTGTAACATGTATATTATTGTGTTAACTTATAAATGGATATCGCTTTCTAAATTCTTGGCTCTAGATGGCGAGTGTGGTGTGGAAGTCGTGTGAACTGGTGATCGTTACTAATAGGGCATCGTGAAATTTTGTTTTAGTTTCTAGATTCGCTTATATTATTATTTTTTTAAGTTCTCGCTTTGTCTCGCTAGTGTTGAGACACTATATTTCTCTCTTCACTTTCCGTCCATTTTTTTCTATGAGTGAAGAAATAAACGTAATTATCCCTCTCGAGAGAGATTGAACCCGCAAGCATCTCATTTACAGCCAGACACTGTAAACACGCGTCACAAAAGACAATCAAATATCAAAATAAATAAAAGAAAATAAAAACGTAAATTAATTCAAAATATTTTATTATTTTCCGTTAAATTCAGTTTTACAGTTATTATTATAAATATTTTATAGATGTTATTATTATTAATATTATATTAAAATAAATATAACTATTAAATAACAGTCATTACTATTATACAGAAACGATTAATATATCAAATACGTATAGATTAAATTTAATGAGTCGTATAATAGCGTTGGTCGTATTGGGTGCGCGTGCGCACAATGCAGATAATCAGGTGTTACCCGGTGCCCTATATAATGCGAAATGGAAACGCTAAAGGACTTATTGTACAGGGTGTGCTTGGACGTGCTTATTGTATTTTTTTATCTTTAATGTAATGAAAATTAATAATTTAGTAAAATTTATAGTGGGGGGTTAATGATTACAATACACTTCTTAACTAAAGTAATTTATATTCATTATCGAACTTTAACTTTATGTATTACAGTTTGCAGTCCAAATGAAAAATTAAATTTAATTAAATATCTAGTGTTAATGCACTCCGTTCTCTATTTTTTTTTTCTTTATAATTCTCGAGGTATTCCTTGTCGGCGGACCACAATTTGTTTGTTTTTTGCTAATGTAAGAAGAAAACGAATATAACCTATTCCTCCGGAAGGAAATTGAACTCACAATACAAATGTTTACAAACTGTGCCGCTGCACTACGACGGACTTGACCATTGTAGTGCAGCTTCAAAGCCAAATGGGGTGAGTAATATATATTTAAAAAACAGGTGCTTACCACTCACTTATGATAGACATTTTTGCCTTTGGTTGCAACAATATTATTTAGTAGACAGACAGAAAACGTATACATAAAAAAGTCACTAATAATTTACCTAAGAAAAAAGAGTTTAACTTAACCAGATATTAAAAAAGATCAGCCTGTTATTAAATAACATCAGCCTGTATAGTACTGTATAGCGTGTTACGGTACATTGTCCCGCGACGTGGGCGCTCGCCCACGGCCGCCACGCTGGGGCCGTGCTGATACTGATGTGGCTACCACGGTCCGGCTACACCTGTGCCTGTGCCAGAGATCTTTGCTGATTGATGAATTATTCATATTGAAGGTTGGTTAAATGCTTAATGAGGTTTGGGAGTTTTGATTTTCTTTGTTGTTACTTTTTTTATTGGTATTGCAGTTTTTTCTACGTTCTTAAGTTTTAATGCTGTTGATAGGTGTATTATTTTTAATTTTCTTTTTTTTTATTATCTATTGCTGTTGACGTTCATTGTCAACAAGAACAGATATTTAAAAATATATACCTATCTATAGAGTCAAAACATTCGAAAATACAGGTAGATAGATCTGTTATGAGAGATTTCTAATTTTTTCATTTTTTTTTATTGACATAGACTCTGAAATAAGACGAAAGTCACATTTTGACTTTTTTTCCAAATATTTTTTAATTATATAGAAAATTATATTTTTATATAGATTACATTAATAAAAACGTTATTTAATATACTCGTACGTATAAAGGTATAATCATCACACCTCATAAACAACTTCCAGCAAGTGTCAGAAGCAAATATTTTATGGAAATATAAAATACAAACACAATAAACATAAAACCAAACACATTCACGATGAAATAATATAAATCACTGCTTTCTCATATCAGGTTGCTACAAAAAGGGATCTAACACAATTTTTTAAAAAATCATATGTAATTTAATTTAAATAATATGTATTTATGTTAAAACAATTGAAAATGATTTCTTATTTTTAAATTAACACAAATAAATAGTTCAGCATTTTTTTTCAATATACACTTTTTCACATTAATAAATCTTAGCAATCTTAGAATTTATAACTTTTTTCCCATTTTTCAATAAAATTTCAAACTTGAGGCTACGGTGGTGGAATTTGAAGGCGTCCAAATGAAAACGCGATGGTCGTGGGTTTGATCACCATTTAGTAGTTTAATAAAGAAAACCCCATACAATCAATAATTTTAATTTTTCTCTACTTACGAAAATTAAAATATTCGGTTATACCACTTTACAAGTAACCACCTCATATAAGATTATGGAAATAGGTTGAAATGAGTAGCAACTCATAGGATACCTAATGCTATTCTATTCTATTCGTAGACTATAAATACGCCTTAGCGTCGATTCGTAACGGAATGCAAAGCTTGACGTGTACATGTATGTACATACATTCATGCACACACAGTTAACAAAGTTGAATATTTTGTCAGTGTCTCGATATTTCTTTCTGCTTTACCTAGTGTTAAGACACTCCTTTATCCAGTGGCGGAACTCAATGTAGCGTTTGCTTTATTATCAGTGCAAAGAAATGAAATTTTCTTGGCTTGGATAAGTAAAGAATAGGTTACAGCTATGTCTTATTATTTTTAGCTCACTCATCTCACATATGATTTTATTTGATTGATAATACATGAGTACGTTTTAATAAAACTAGTTAAGGCCATTAAATATCTTTTGAATTTTTTTTGAACTCAATTTAAAAAAAAACAGATTTAATATATTTTAATACCAACTTAAAATACCTTATGTAAGCCTTTTTTCTAGATTTAAAATCTTCGAACAAGACTCTACTAGTCTCTAGATGAGTGACAATCGTAATGTTTTTTAAATATATATAGAATATATTATTTATATTTTTCGCATACCATAACAACATTTATCACCATATTAAATGTATCTTTAATACTACATATAAATAACATGAAACGTGTGTTTTATTAGATATAATAAAGATTATAATTTAATGTCTCTACATGTTTTTGTGGCAATAATTTCGTTTTTATGTGATCGTCGATAGCTCAATTTTCACTGAGATAAAAATGTATTGAATTTATAATTGAGGCTTGCCTACCAGGAAAAACAATTAGACCACGACGTCTAATTGTTTTTCCTGGTAGGCAGAGGGAACTTAAGGGGAGGGAATCTAGTGTGTAGACGTTCCTTTCCCATTAAGCTAAATCCGTTTCCCACTTTCGGCTTAATTCTGGACCCATTGTTCGTTCATATCCCATAGTGTTAATATATTCCTCACAAATAGACAAATGCGCGTTCAGCTCCGTAATTCAACAAGCAATGCCCCGAAAGTTGGCCACAAAATAGGAAGACCATCAATATAAAAAAAAACTGGGACTTGTATTCTATATTAACTGGAAAACAAATTATTTTTTTTTATAAAAAAATTAATAAATCTAGGCCTTAGTTTTTCATTTTGATTTTCCCTACTTCCAGACCTTAACCGAATTTTTCATCCAACCTTACAACTACCCATCCATAGCGTCTCAAAAAAAATTAAACACATCCTTAAAACCTCAATTAAAATCCTTAATCACCAATTAGTGCTATAATTAAAAATTTATCAAACCTAAGAGTTCCGCTTGCCAGCGACATGTCCACGGCAGATTATCTCGGAGGCTGTGGTCCAATGGTGAAATAAGTTACCTAAGTTCAGGTCCCATTCAGATACCGATCATATCTCTAAGTAAATTCAAATTGTATTTACTACAGTATAATTGTATAGAAATGAAATTGTGATATTTGATAACATTTCATTTTCAAGTCGCGTTGGTTATAATGTTAGGCAATTACTGAATTTTGAGTGGTACAGCGATAACATCTTTTTTGTATTTTTGTATGTATATATATTGTTTTATACGGACGGAAAGATAAATTTATTTATGATATATTATTTTTTATTAAGAATAACAATAAAAAATATTTGCATATCCCTCTTTTCGCCGAATTCTGGAGGCATTGCGGGTTGCATGGCATATGAATTTCATTTTCTCGATTGAGATCCCACAACCTGTAGTGCTTACAGTCACACGCTTTTGCTTTTGCGCCATGATTCGTTTCACTAAAATGTATCTATATAAAACGCATATCCATACCTATATTATAAATTCGAAAGTAACTCTTGTCTGTCTGGCTGTCTGTTTGTCTGTCTGTCTTTTACGCAATCAGGGCCAAACCGCGAATTTAATTGTGATAAAATACTCATATAGAGATACTTGAGGGTGTCGGGATGAACATAGGATACTTTTTTTTTCTCATATTTGTAATATTTTCGATATATACAAATATATTAAAATACTTATTAATTTGACATGCAATTTATTCTGCCATTCCGCCAACCGTCGCTATGTGACCGTTGCTAAGCAACGATTTGCAAAGTTTGTTAAAAAACGTCACCCAAAATGAGCTTGCTTAACGCATCTCTCTATTAAAAATTGAAAATAATTTCATAAATTTATTTAATAAATATTCGTATANCCTCTTCTGGGTGTTGTGTACAGAAGGCTTACTCTCCTTGCTGTACTTGAGGCCACAGAGCCAGTGGCTGACAAGCTTGTGTCCGAATCGGACGCGCATAAGTCCATGTCGGGGTTTGTGATGGTGATTTCCGCAGTGTTTGGTGGCGGCTGCGATGTGGTAGGTTGCTCGGTGCGGGGGGGTGGCGCGACTTTCGGTGCTATTGTCGCCTTTTTTGTTAACACCTTTTGCCTCAGCGATGAGGGCTTTGAAGTTGCGGAGTCTGCGATTTTGCGTGAGCCCACTTTAGTCTAGAAGAATATCAATAAATTTATTTCATTGTTTTTATACTGATATAAGATATTTCTATTCCGCTCTCTTCGCTGAATTCTTGAGGCATTGCGGGTTGAATGGCGTATTAATTTCATTTTCTCGATTGAGATCGAACCCATAACCTGTAGTGCTTACAGTCACACGCTTGTGCCTTTGCGCTACGATTCGTTACATTATCATGTATATAAAAGGCATCTATATATATATCTATATATAAAATCGAAAGGTCACTCACTCATCACGAAATCTCAGAAACTACAAGTGCTAGGAATCTGAAATTTTGCATAGGAGTTACTTATAGGACGTAGGTGCTCGCTAAGACGGGAATTTGCAATATTCGACTTCTAAGGGGTTGTTTTTGGGGTCGAAAGTTTGTATGAAACTTCGTTACTACAAATGCTAGGAGTCTCAAATTTTGCATGGACGTCACTTATAGGACGTAGGTACTCATGGAGACGTTTGATCGTGGAGATTAATAGTAAATAGAAATTAATAATAACGTAGTTCACGCAGGCGAAGCCGCGGGCGGGCCGCTAGTATAAATAATATAAACAATAAACTGAATAAGCCTTCATATATAGTTTCTACAATAATACATAGAAATAAATAACAATCACCGCGACTAACGCACTCGCTGCGTCGCGTCGCCTTCCAGATCGACAAATCAAACGTGCGCTGACCAGTCGTTAGCACTCGATGCTCACTTACGATAACTTTATTTTATGTATAGAAGTCTAGACCTAGAAGTCTTGAAGTTGGAGCTAACCTGATATAACTGAAGGGAAATTACATTAAGGGATTGTTGTAGTATAATAGTGTAGTGTATTATTAATATTAATAGTTCCGGTGGGACTGTAAACGACGGGTATGGGTTCAATTCCCACTCAAGGGAATAAGTAAAATGTAATAATGAATATGTTTAAAATTTTGATTTATTCGCTCTGGTAGCGAGGCAATCAGGCCTCCAGAATTAGACAAGTTTCGCTTCAGAGAATGATATTTCAAAATTATGACAAATGTATTACTAAATTATCTATTAGTTTTTACCTATTTAGCCGTATTCCGCACATAGCAGGGTAAACAGAGAAAACTTGGGAATCGAACTCACTACCTATCGTGTTAACAGTGTAAGATTATACCCCTGCGCCACGCGGCTGGTCCCAGTTAAATTCATTTAATTATTATATATTTGTCTAAAATATTTACTTTTAAAAGTATCCTTCCGTGTTTAAACTAACACAAAGATATCTTGAAGGATACATTTCTGTTATTATTAGCACTAAAGGATACTTACTTGGTACCTCACTTTCCAAGTGTAAATAGGCTAGTTAACAAGCTCATCTAAAGCAAAATACTTGGCCGTTTATTTGTGTATGCAAAGTGACCTGTCACTGCGACTATGAGTTAGTGACGTTTCTACGTCTAAATTATGGTTAGGCTATGCATATGTGGGAGAAAACACTCGTTACTGATGATTGATGTATTCCTCTAAATTATATTCTATATCGATGGATTTCTTCTTTGGTTTGCTCTGTTTATTTACATATTGTTATTGGTGATTATAGCTTCCGTTTTGTTATTTTTTTGTGTTTTAAGCTTTTTTTGTTGTGTTTTTATGGAAAATAGCAGAATATCTTATAAAAATATTTTTTTTGTAGCGTGTAGTTAAGTTTTTGGCGTTAAGTTCTGCCATTCATGTTCCCCACAAATTGGATAACGAAAGTATCTTAATGAGAACGGAGAGCCTAATTAGGTTCCCAGGTTGCTTAACCTGCAATTTAAAAAGCTGGAAGCTAAAAAAAAAAATATTATTATCTTAAATGGTTATGAAGATCTCATTGTGACAAAACTGGTAGTCTTAGTATATTTTTTTTTGATTTACTTCTCAGGCTGTGAGGGGTAAAGGTGTTACTTCTATGTTAGCTCTTCGCTCGCATAGTGCAATTTCCTCATCTGATTAGGGTCGGGGATCGGAACTAAGTGTTATAGTATTTTAGGGCTAGTAGTAGAGCTTTAATATTGTAATGAAAATATTTTTTATTGAAATGAACAACTACAATTTGAAACTTCATGATTTTTTAAAATAAAATAGTACTGACAACATATTTAATTAATATAAATATCTACAAAGATTTACTAATATTTCCTTTTATTAATAAAAACTGTCCTAATATACATTTTATCAAGCACTTTTGAGTAAGTCGGTTAAAATAATCCAGTATCTATTTGTAATAGAGGCTTGTTATATAGCAGTTATACGTTTATATAGCCCCCAATTAAAACCAACTACGGGAACCTTGTTCCTTTAATCAACAGAACAATTAGATATACCTAAGTAATCCTTAAATATATTTAACTTTTATTATTATTTCATTATTTGTTAATTTAAAATGTAATAAAAATGTTTTTTTTGTAAATAATATATGTTGCTAATAAGAAAAAAACATAAAAAATAAAATTTTAAAAAGTATATTTTTTGCAACTACACTTTTCTCATCACATAGCAGGATAGGGAGTGGGAACTTAGTGTTAGGAAACTCCATTATCCACTCTCCATCCAATATTTGAGACATTGCATATTGGGTCGCGGAGCTCAACGATGAAAATTCGAAATGTATTATTTAAATACTAGCAACGTATTTTTTCCGCTTAACCTTAAGGCTCCACTAATAGGTGATTAGAACTCCTAGGAGAGAGTAGAGTGTCGAGGCCCTATATTTTTCGTTCGTGACATGTTAGACAAGACATTCCTATACCTATCGAGATACTTAAATTTCTAAAACATACGTATCGAATTCTAGTAGTAGTAGTAGTAGAACCATCGAATTCTATCATCATCGAATCAGTAGTAGAACCATCGAATTCTAAACTGTAGTAGAGGTAAGCACAACAACTATGTCAGTGGGTACCTATTAATAATTATCACAATCATATCTCATAGTGGAATGCAAATATTCATTTAGCGAGGTGTTCCCGTATTTACCCAATCAAGTAACAGTACGTGACCGAAATGGAATGGTGTGGACCGGCAGCGGGCAGGGTGATGATACTTAAAATGTTGAGTTAAGACTTATATGATGCAGATTTCAATCTT
>JAKRZM010000633.1:12438-22837 GCA_036379175.1 Heliconius cydno galanthus | reverse complement strand
AGATATCTTGAAGGATACATTTCTGTTATTATTAGCACTAAAGGATACTTACTTGGTACCTCACTTTCCAAGTGTAAATAGGCTAGTTAGCAAGCTCATCTAAAGCAAAATACTTGGCCGTTTATTTGTGTATGCAAAGTGACCTGTCACTGCGACTATGAGTTAGTGACGTTTCTACGTCTAAATTATGGTTAGGCTATGCATATGTGGGAGAAAACACTCGTTACTGATGATTGATGTATTCCTCTAAATTATATTCTATATCGATCGATGGATTTCTTCTTTGGTTTGCTCTGTTTATTTACATATTGTTATTGGTGATTATAGCTTCCGTTTTGGTTTTTTTTTGTGTTTTATGCTTATTTTGTTGTGTTTTTATTGAAAATAGCAGAATATCTTATGAAAAATATTATTTTTGGAGCGTGTAGTTAAGTTTTTGGCGTTAAGTTCCGTCGCTCATGTTCCCCATAAATTGGATAACGAAAGTATCTTAATGAGAACGTGGAGTCTTAAAATTAGGTTCCCAGTTTGCCTACCCTATAATTTAAAACGCTGGAAGCTAAAAAAAAATATTTTTTTTTATACTTAAATGTGGTTATCAAGATGTCATTGTGACAAAACTGGTATTCTTAGTATTTTTTTTTTTGATATACTTCTCAAGCCTTGTGGGGTAAAGGTGTTACTTCCATGTTAGCTCTTCGCTCGCATAGTGCAATTTCCGCATCTGATTAGGGTCGGGAATCGGAACTAAGTGTTATAGTATTTTAGGGCTAGTAGGCTTTAATATTGTAATGAAAATATTTTTTATTGAAATGAACTACAATTTGAAGGTTCATGAATTTCTTAAATAAAATATTACTGAAAACATATTTAATTAATATAAATATCTACAAAGATTTAGTAATATTTCCTTTTATTAATAAAACTTTCCTAATATATAATTTATCAAGCACTTTTGTGTAAGTCGGTTAAAATAATCCGGTATCTATTTGTAATAGAGGCGTGTAATATAGCAGTTATACGTTTATACAGCCTCCAATTAAAACCAACTACGGGAACCTTGTTCCTTTAATCAACAGAACAATTAGATATACCTAAGTAATTCTTAAATATATTTAAATTTTATTGTTATTTTATTATTTGTTAATTTAAAATGTAAGAAAAATGTTTTTTTGTGAATAATATATGTTGCTAATAAGAAAAAAACATAAAAAATAAAATTTTAAAAAGTATCTTTTTTTGCAACTACACATTTCTCATCACATAGCAGGATAGGGAGTGGAATGAAGCAGGAACTTAGTGTTAGGATACTCCATTGTCCACTATCCATCCAATTTTTGAGATATTGTATGTTGGGTCGCGGCGCTCAACGATGACAACTCAAAATGTATTATGTAAATACTAGCAACGTATTTTTTTTTCAGCTTAACCTTAAGCCTCCACTAATAGGTCAGAGATTAGAACTCCTAGGAGAGAGTAGAGTGTCGAGGCCCTACATTCTTCGTTCGTGACATGTTAGGCAAGACATTCCTACTTAAATTTCTAAAACATACGTATCGAATTCTAGTAGTAGTAGTAGTAGAACAATCATCGAATCAGTAGTAGTAGAACCATTAAATTCTAAACTTTAGTAGAGTTAACCACAACAACTATGTCAGTGGGTACCTATTAATAATTATCACAATCATATCTCATAGTGGAATGCAAATATTAGTTCATTTAGCGAGGTGTTCCCGTATTTACCCAATCAAGTAACAGTACGTGACCGAAATGGAATGGTGTGGACCGGCAGCGGGCAGGGTGATGATACTTAAAATGTTGAGTTAAGACTTATATGATGCAGATTTCAATCTTGATGTTAGATAAATATTATAAAAGCGTTTGCTTTCACGCACTATCTCGTATATAGCAGGATAGGTTTTTTTTTCATTTTCTCGTTCTGGAAGGTAACCGGTGTTAATTTTTGACATGTATGTACAATGTCTCCAAAAGTTGGCCGGCAGTGATAAACGGAGTGTCTGACATTAGTTTGTCTCTAAATAAAGTACAAAGCTAGATTAAGATTAGTTATTAATCTTTAGGTACTTTATAGACAATTAGGAAGAGTTAGGTAGCTAAATTCACTATAATAAATATTTTTGTATTCAGATCGAACAAATACTTATACGAAAAAAAAATTAAATGCTTAATCGTGATATTTATAAGTCAAATATGGAGAATAGAGTAAGAAGTGAAGAAGTATACCACTATGACACAATAGATGTAAAAAAATAAATCACCAATATATAATTATATATTATAATAAATCCTGTCTACCGTAAGAGCATAGCATAGGATATCTTTGATGCAAAACCGACCCCATTCATTATCATCGAGTTGTAAATGTAAATTATTTTACTCCACATCCACTACCTACTCGCACTGTGCTATAAATAACCGACTTTTGATTGGAGAAAATCTTTCATTACTATGTATATTCATATGAAAATTAATTGGGTATAAGCTAATGAATTATTGAGATCAGAAAGACCTCATGATAAACTTGTTTTTGCCCGCGGCGTCGCATATAATTCAGGCTGTATTAAAATACGGTAGATAAAGTTAAATGTCCTGTATGGAGGCTATTTAACGGTAGGGTGTAAATCATTCTGTCATTTATTATATTTATCTATCTATCTTTATAATATTAAATTAATAAAATAGATTTTAAAAATTTAAATTTATTGGAAAAATTGGTTCCGAATGAATTGGAAAAAAATGATTTAAAAGTACCTGACTAAATATCGGTTGAAAATTTGTCTATTAATTGTCACTTTCTAATTAAATTATCGTATATATTCTTTGTAGTTTTTAGCAAATCTTAATTATTTATTAACCTTGGTATCATCCTATTTCCTTTTCCCTTAATGAAGCCTATTTTATCTTCCAGTTCCACTTACAGGGCTACCTGTAAATCTGATCTCATCAGGTTCCTTTTAGCAGGACTGACCGTAATCTTAGACTTCTGAGTACCTTGGCTGTATGTTAGATCGAGTGATACATGGTCAAGATGTCCTCTAAAGTAAAGAGCAGGTGCATATAGTGCACTCTCATCTAAATTTACCTGAACTGAATAGTAGAGAAGTAAATAATATGTTAAAATATAACAATATTTTTTATATGAGACCAGAGATGGATATCAAATATTGCCTATGCATGTTCCTGTGAACTATAGATATTATAGAAATTCTAAACTAGGCTGGACTAGACTGGGCTATTGAATAAGGCTAACCGATTTTTCGACAGTATTGGCCGTTATTACTAAGTGCTAATAAAACGGCCTCTCAAGATCGATCTCAGATTTGTTCACAGCTTATAAATACGATCTTAAATAACATATTGAAACAATTAAAATGTACATCTAGAGGTAAAAGGTGTTTGTCAGATTAATGTGAATAATAGAGTTAATTTTCGCAATAACGAGAAGTTTCATAATAATCACCAATAAAAGCTCTACTCCAGTTTTATGGGCTAAGTACTGTATTGACATATCCTATCAGGCTGTAAAGGCACTGTTTATTGCCTACTCTCGATATAAACTCGATTAAGCAATCCGTAACGGTACCATTTTGGGTTACGTACGCTGAAAAAAAGTTATTTATTAACATATATTTTTGTGTTCCTAATTGATATAATTATCGTAAGGTATTTGCGGCTTCGTCCGCTTGGTCAGTGGAGGTATATGTAGTTAAGAGTCTAGCCTTATGCTCAGATTAGGTCGTTCAACAACAACAAACAAGCTATGTAGGGTATATAGAAATTAAGTTTTAATTTTATATAAAATTAATTTAAATATTAAGTATTCGCTATTTTAATACAAAGTCGCTATTACATCTTTTTTATATAAAAAAATGCTTTTCCTTTTTGTTTCTATATATTTTTCAAATATTTTCACAAATAAAATCTACCGTTGGGCAGAACGAGAAATGCACTCCCGCGAACCTCTCAACGTTTTATTGTGAAAGGATAAGGATACGAGTGGGTAATTGAAACGAAATGCGCTCATAAATGCTCCCAGAAGTAAGTTTTCCAAGTGTTAAAAGTGGCATATACGACCAATTTACATATAGGTTTTCTAATCTGGTTTTAAGTGAATGTTTATATTTATTTTGAAAGTATAGAGTTGTGACACTATTTCTATTGCATATTGTTTTTATATTTAGCCTTATTATAGAAAGATTTTACATAAAATTTTATTAGGTATATTCAAGTAGGTACATTTGCTAACTTACACTCCCCATGGTACCTACATGCATATGCCAAGTTTCAGCGTTCTACGCCGCGTAATCCCGGCTGCGCATTGCTTGTCAGTAATGATAGAGATGATGAGAACGTATGGCCTATAGTATTCAAAGTGCTTGGACGGTATCCAAGAAGGGCAAGTTCCAAACAAGCTGTTAAAATTTTTATGTTTTTTAAAAAAGTAGTTACATTATAAAATATTTTTTTTATGTATTTATCACTTTATATCACTTTTATTTACATTTATGTAATCTATGCTGAAAAAGCAATATCAATTAAAAAAATCGTATCAATCGATATATTCCGATCAATTATCTCATTTTTATAGTATTTCTGTAAAAAGTAACGACCGTGTGTTTACATTTTGGATGATTAAAAGATTTTAAGCATAATTATGAATGAAATTACTTATATACTAATTGACATTTTTACTTTTTAATTGTAATTGGCACAGATAATTTTAATGAAAGCCATTAGGTCCTTTACATCACGTGTTGTAGGTACTTCCGTGAATATCGAGCAGTTTATGTCGATTGTACGGTCAGCATAATATTGACATAGTCTCTTTTATTTTTCTTAAATAATATTTTTGTTCAGGCTCTGCCTAGAATGCCTGAATGACTAGTTCTATATATTTTTTTACATTCATATCTATCCATTATATTGTTAGGTGAATAAGAAATAAAATTTAACCAAATAGCAGCTGGCATACCTCAGGGTGAGCAGAGGAAAAATAGTGAAAAGACACTCCGTTTCTCACTTTCCGTCGATTCAATTATTATCGAACCCACAACCTTCGCGTATACATATAGACGATGCCAATATATTTAGTAAAATTAGTCCTTTATAACCCTAATAATATGACACTAGTTTACAATAACGGTACCGGCAGCCCGCGGTCGGTAACCGGTGTGTCGGCCGCACAATATCGCTCTTAGATCGTACAATTATGAACGGCTTTAAAGGTAGCGAGTGGACATGCGAGGTAGGTAGAGGTATTTTTAGAAATGTATAGGGCGGGTACTTAATTTTGACATAGTGAATGTCGTAGGTTCGATTCTTATTTAAGGGAATGATTAAATTTAAATAATTTTTATTTGTTTGCACTGGTTCTGGTTTCCTACATTCATCAGGTAACAATCTCGGGACAATTGGGCGGAAAAGGGTTATGCGAGTAAGTGTGAAGATGTTTGTTTTTTATATTTTTCAACTTAAACCATATTCCTTATATTTGTATAGTTTTAACTTAGACTAATTATCTTGCATAGTTTTAGACTAATTATCTTGCTCTTTTTGAATTTATCATTTTTTTTTCTTTTATCTACAAATAAGCATTGCTACCTACAGGATTCCCAATCAAAGTCCTTATCACAACATTAAAATCTAAAAGATTATCAGTTCAGCATCCGATAATTCCATCAATAAAGCAATTACTTAGATCGTTTGTAATTAAATCCCCCTTAACCAATAAATATACTGTTGAAAGAAACAGTCTCCATACATCTCGCTGATTCAAAATCTATACACTGAAAAAATCCATATTTTCCCACTGTACATCTTATTGTGAACGCCATAAGGGTTATTTTTTAGTTGGTTTTATTTTCACAGCTGCAAGTGAAGATGTGGTTAATAAATTGAGTGTTGACGTATGAATACGACGCGGCGCACAATGCGGTGTCCGAGGAGCAGGAGGCACCAGGAGGCTGGTGCCCGTAAATCTGTTCCGGCCTTATCACCTGTATCTTAGCAAATGGTTTCTAATTTTAGAATGCGATGTTAAAATATGGATTTTATATATTTTTGGTTTGGAAATTTGATTAATTAGGTCTTATTTAGGGTTTTTAGTGTTTGTTTGTTTGAATACGCTAATCTCGAGAACTGTTGGTTCGAATTGGCAAATTATTTTTCTATTGTAAAATCAGTTATCGAGAATGGTTTCTATTAAATCCTGTTAATCGTTTCGCTGTAATCTATTGTCCCTGAAATCACAATTACCTATGACATGAGAGCGATCTTGAGATGCCGTTTTCATTCATAAATTATAACCAATAAATGAAAACGGCATCTCCTAGTGTGTATCTTATATATATAAGTTGGTAGTCTTTAGTGAAGATTTAAATCACTACCCCTAACTTTATTCAAATATAAATAACCTCGACGATTGTGGGTTCGATTCCTACTCGACTGCAATAACGATTTTCATTTATTGCCTCTGGTAAGAAGACAAAGTGTGGTGTTGAACAATTGGGACGTAAAATTGGGAATGGAATATTTTAACACTAGGTTCCCTCTGCCTCCTCTGCTAAAAAAAAACATACTCTCTCAGAAAAAACAACCACCATCAAGCTCATACATATATTAAAGCAAGTTTATACCGAGCACGCATAGTAAATAGCCGATTTGCATATAGATAAAAGCACAGTTAGCCTATCTCAAGGCCACTTACTAGTGATTTAACGGGCTAGATTAATTAACACGTACCGGCGTTATACTCTGTGGAACATCCGCTATAAATCTTGGTGATGTCGTATCTTCGATATGTTGAAGCGTCCACTTGCGGTAGTACTTGCTAGATGTTAGATGCTTGCTATGTTATATATCTGTTTGGGATTTGCATGGATTCAGTTTTAATTTGAATTTGTTTTAGTTTAGAATTTTGAATTATTTTTTTTTAATAAGTACTAAACTCTGTTTCCATTAGACATTTAAAAATTGGATTTTTTTTAAACGATGGCTTGGAAAAAAGTTACTTGCGATAATCAACACGGAATGCCTTAAGAATTCAGCGGCAAATGGGGAACGGAAGTATCTTAATGGGAACGGAGTGTCCTAACACTGCGAACAGATTTCCAAGTTCCGTCTGCCTACCCTGTTACATGCGTGATACATTGTGAATCTACAATAAGATCTTGGCTTAAACCAAAAACTATTTAACGTCATGGCCGATATATTTGTTAATCATTTATGCTTTTGATTTTTATAACATTTATATATATTGTTTTATATATCTATTGAAATATCCTTAATCCTAAAATTCTTTAAACCATACCCACCATAACTAAGGAACTTCGTAAATATTTCCACGTTTTAAATTGTTATCAAAAATCAAAGTCTCTGGATCCACCAGCCGTTGTATCCCGATCATCTATCCCGATAGCCATCTGTAACCGATGAGTAACGTGATACACTATTGTGTTGTCTTCCAGTCGTTCACGTAATTGACTAGGATTTAAGTTACTACACCGGAACCCTTCCAGGGATGCTATTCCGGCAGAAAATGTTGCTTTTTTTCTTCTTTTTGATAAGAATTTTATCTGTGGATAAGAGTTGCTTTTCGTTTATGTAATAATCAAAGTATAGTGTCTCGTTGTTTACAGCAGGCGGTTTGAATCTAGTGTTGAGACACTCTATTTCCCACTGTCTGACTAATTTTTCGAGACATTGTGTGTCTAGTAGTGGAGCCTAACCCAACCCTGGGCGTCATTTTTTTGCTCTGGCAGTGGCTCGAGTGAGGATTCGATCCACAACCGTCGTGTTTGAGTCACACTCTTTTGACCCTGTGATATTTCCATAAAGCCCGGCGTTAAGTTCCTCCTCCAAAAACCTAATATCTTGCAAAATTGACGGAAAGTGGTGAACAGAGTGTCACACACTTGGTTTCCACTTGGAGGCAGGTTCTCTCTGCATCTATTCTCCCTGGTATACGCAGTATAGCAACATCTGGAATATCTAAATATTTAATTTCTAGCGAGGAAACTAAATCTTACCTGATAAACTTCTAATGGAAAACAATTGAACTGTTTTTGTAAGGCGATAGTGCCTCTAATGATCAATTAAGTTATATTTAATTTTTATTTACCTTCTCCCCGTATTTGTTAGGAAGTCTAAATATCACTTTCTTTTATCTAAATTCTAAACGATAAAATATTATTTTTTGTTGATGAAGACATTGTGTTGCGAGGATTTGTTTCATTTTAATAATATTTTAATAGATATTTCATAGAGTCGATATATTTGTTATTTATTTATCTACCGTAGTCGTTTTTTTTTCTTTTTAGCTTCCCTACGCTATCCTACACACACATAGCTAAGTAGGCACAAGGAACTCGGGCAACAAGTGTTCAGACACTTCCATTCTCCATTTTTCGCCGAATTCTTGAGGAATTGCGTTTAAAGTGTAACTCAACGCTGCCAATTTTCTTTCTCCTCATCTCTTATCGCGAAAATCAAAGAATTCAATCTACAAAACTAATCGACAACATTTTCTCGTTTTATATTATGACGTATCGGACATACTATAATTATTTGTGTAATTACTTCCCCGGACACGGCGCTCGCTTGGTTAATAAATCAATTAACCAGCATTCTCATTAACAGTGAACCAGCGTTATCGGGAACCAAACCGGGTTCCCGCCGGTCGTCGCGTGCGCGAAGTGCGGTGAAAGTGTACCTGCAACATATCGTTCATTAGCTAAGGACGTTTAATGTATTGGAGGAAGTCGTTTCTATTATTAGTTTGGAAAATTTAAATAAAGTTTATATTTAATAGAATTAAACCGTTTCCTGTTGTGGGAGGCCAGTGTAAGCGCGACAGGTTCTGGGTTCGATTTTCTTTCGAGGAAATTAAATGTAAATTTTTTCTCGCTCTCGTAACGAGGGAAAGCGCAACGATGAGTTCCGCCACTCAACACGCAATGCTTGTAGAATTCGGCTTTAAATAGGGAACGGAAGTGTTTTAATAGGAACGGAGGTTCCCTTTGCCTACCTTGCTATGTGCGGTACATAGTGTGAAGCTAAAAACATGTGTCGTAGCGTCGCAAGACAACACTTCACTGAATAAGCGATTATGGGCTAGGAATCGACATCCCTCCTTTTTTCAGTCTTGGGGGAATGACAATATTATAATGTTTGCCCACATTCTGGTAAGATAAAACGACGGTCGTAAACATATGAGTTCTCGAAAATTACAATAAATATTCTTAGAAAATCGTTCATTTCTATATCGACTACCAAAAGAAAAAAAAATAACATTTTTAATTCACAAGTTAATTACTGAGATTTCAAAGGAATATTCCTAATTTCTATACAAATTATGTACCAACATGAAAACACATAAAAAACACATACTAAAGATATCACAAACTCTAGTTACCATTAAGTTTATTATAGACTAAGATATTAAAATAGTTAAATTACTTTCTAGATAGTATATAGTATGTAATAGTGTAACACAAGTAGGCCTGATAAGGGCTGTCAGTGCGGGCTGCGGACACCGCCTGGTGATAAGGGAGACAGGCCGACGTGCTGTGATGTTATATTAATAATGTTATTATTATTATTATTTTTATAATTATATGTGGAGTATTGAGGAGGGGGGAAATATCGTGGTAGAGTTGTTATTAAAGTAAAATGACCTAATGGATGGAGATGGTTTATGTGAATTTGAGGAATTACAATCTGTTCTCCACTTTCCTTTCTTACTGATTGGAGAAATGAAGTAAAGTTAAAATATATAAATACTAGTGGACCCGAACGTGGCTACGCCCGCTTGAACTATACGAATATTTATTAAATATATTTATGAAATTATTTTCAGTTTTCAATAGAGAGATGCGTTAATCAAGCTCATTTTCAATTTGGGTGACGTTTTCTAACAACAAACTTTGCAAATCGTTGCTTAGCAACGTGACAGTTGTTATTAATGGCGGAATAAATTGAATGTCAAATAATTATTAATATATGGATATATATCGAAAATATTACAAATATGAGAAAAAAAGTATCCTATGTGCATCCCGAGACCGTCAAGTATCTCTATATGAGTATTTTTATCACAATTGAATTAGCGGTTTGGCCCTGATTGCGTAAAAGACAGACAGACAGACACAGTTACTTTCGAATTTATAATATACAGTGGGTAAAAAAAGTATTTGCACACCCTAATTTTGTGATGTTACATCTACAAAAAAACAGAATGCTTTTAGTTAATTATTGTATTTAATAGCTTAATCTATATATATTTCGAATTGGTTAATAAAATTTCTCAGAAAATAGAAATTAGAGAATGAGACGGTATAAACACATATTTTAAAGTCAAATAAGTATTTGCACACCAACC
>JAKRZM010000633.1:0-12062 GCA_036379175.1 Heliconius cydno galanthus | reverse complement strand
TCATTAGATACATTAATTGTTATTTAACCAAAGCTTATGGCACTATGTAGTTTTATATGCGCATAAAATAGTAAGTGAGTTAACCGTTAAGTCGATTATTCAAGTCCACATAATTATACTATAAAAGCTGGTATGCAAATACTGAACGTACATACATGTTTTAATTAAAACCCTCATTCACTTATTGGTACCAATTATGGTTCGTGCTTATCATGAAGGCATGGTGAAAGTAGACTAGATTAATTTATTGTGGAAATTCTATTTATTAAGTGTAATAGATGTTGTCGTGGCTTTGGGTTCGATTTTCACTTGAGGTAATTAAATATTAAATATTTTACTTTCTTCCCTCTGGTAGGTACCGAGGCAAAAGCGAAGCGTTGAGTTTGGCCATGTAATACGCAATGCCTCCAGAATTCGACAGAAAGTGAGGAAAAGAGTGTCTCAACACTAAGTTCGCTCTGCCTACACTGATGTGTACGGGATACAGCGTGAAGATGAAAAAAGGCCTTTTAAGTTCTCTATTTGTTATTCATTTAATGAATGTAAGACTTAGAAATCTAGTCTTTTGATTGCGTTGATTTCTTTGATTGTTTTACTTTCTCTAAAGGTTAGGTCCGATTGTAAGCACGATAATTGCGGGTTTGATACCAAATAAATAAATAAATAAATTATTTTCTTTTCCTGACAAAATGGGTGTTCTATGTCTATTTTGCTATATTTGGGACAATTTTAAATTAAAAAGAGAAGAAAAAAAATGAAGATCCAATTTTTGTAAAATACAAATTTATTTAGATTAAGAATATGGTAATAAAAGCACAACGGAAGTCCTCCTATACCCATCATCCCACTATAACTCTCTGTCATTTGTAGTCGTAAGCAGCTTTATTTCCTCCTCCCTACCTTAATTGAAATATTTAATTACATACATATATAGAGTCCCACCTATTACTTTTATTGCATCTTGTATGTAATAGCCTGCTAATTTCTTTCTCTTTCTCTTGCAAGGTTATAAATAATAAATAAATGCTTTATTCAGTAATGAAATGTCACATATACACTCTAATTTAGTTGAAATATGGAGAAAACAAGACAACATTTTAGTAGAGGTTAGCGTTGGCAGCCGTACTAGTGTAAACTACTGACTGCTGTAACAGCAGCTTCCAGCATCTTTGCCCCTTAAGACACTGTTTCGATGACAAACGTGAAAATACTCATCAATTACATACTATTGTGTTGACATAAGCAAAACTAAAGCGATATAACAAAACGTTTAAATTAAGGTTATAATAAATCTAAAGATATCATATTTATAAGATGATATATATACGTGTATTAAATTGTATGGTAACTAAGTATGGCCAAGTGGAGCCAGTCGTGGTGCAGGGGTTTTCGTAACTCAACACCGCTCTTAACCTCGTTAGCTCTCTTCGAACGCCCTATTATTGAGACATTGCTTTAATTCGATATCTGAGCGACAAATTAATGAAATATCCTCAATTCGGAATCGAACTTACAACCTATGGCCCCTGCACCCCGTCTGGCCTCATTTTAAATCACACCATATACCTATATAAATATGTATATAGCATTCCACACATGCGTGTTCCACACATGCTATAACATGTAGACGTATATGAGTCAACCTCTTTCGCTTCTTCCAATGGCAACCTTCTTTTGACGCATGCTCAGGAGAATTGTTCATGTGAGTTGGTTTTTGACTAAACATATATTTATATGTATCTATAGATATACCTACTAGCTGTTGGGAGTAAAGTAATATACGCATATTATGTACGTAATCGTTCAATTGCCGTGAGGCCGGCTTGAGGCCGTTACGAGTTCAAATCTCAATCGAGGGAATGTATTTTCATAATTTTCTCACTCTGGTAGCGAGGCAAAGCATTGCGTTAAACTCCGCTACTCAACAGCAATGCTTAGACAATTCAGCGGAAAGTGGGGAATGGAAGGGTCTTAATACAACGGAGTTGTTTAAATTCTCAACACTGGGTTCCCAAGTTCCCTCTGCCTACACCGTTATGTACATGGGGGTACAGCGGGAAGTTATAAAAATGTATAATTTACTAAGGCGGCTTGTTAAGTCGTGACATTATCCAACTTGGATAAATGAAGACTTCAAAGTGAAACAAAGAAAAAGAAAACAACGTAAAGATAATTTACTTTGTGGCGGTAGTTCTTACCTGAAGCGTTGTTAAGGAGTTTGTTCTCGTAGTAATAATATCATTGAGCTTCGTCAGTATGTACTGTGTCGATTTTTTAAATTAAATTTAGGTTCTTTAACCTATTAATAAAAAATAAAACCATTCCTTTTAAAGTGTGCTGCAAAATCCACTCGAGGAAAGGAAATATTTATTTAAATTTATATTTTCATTTCATCGCTCTGGTGTCGAGGCACACACACAGCGCGGCGTTGAGTTCTGCTACTTTGTGTACTGTGTACTGAACAGGAAATACATGCGTTAAGACACTCAGTTCCCCACTTTCCGCCAAATTCTGGAGACCTTCTGTGTTGAGTGGCGGAACTGATGAATTTCATTTCATCGTGGGGGAATTGAACCCACAACCAGTCGCGTTTCCATTCGCAAGCTAGTGCCATTGCGGCACGACTGGCCAGACCAGAAATATTTGGAAACTCTTATCTCAAGAAATTCTTTAAATCAATTGAAACCGTAATTAAAATTATATTCCTCATATATAACGTTACTAAAAGAACGTCCATCATTTCAAATACAATTTCAAAGGCAACACATACAAAAATTCCATTTCCATATAAAACTCGCGTCCGCTATTTATAACCAATAGGTACCTAACCTACGTCCAGCCATAATCCCAGTAATATTAATAAGCCTAGCATATTAATTATGTTAACAAGATCTGAACAGCCATCGCACTTATCTCCAGATCGAACCTGCACTATACGAGGTAGAGGAATTAAATCAGTATTATCTTATCTGCTACCACATATGTACGCGGATCTCGTTAGTGGGCTCCGCTGGTTATGGGGATTTAATATGGTTATATGTTAATTCGTGGTGTTTTGGTATTATAGATTTAAATTTATTAATACTGGTTAGGCAGTGTTAATACACTCCGTTCCCCACGTACCACCAAATTTTCGAGGTATAGTGTGTTGAATGGTGGAAGCCCACGCCGCGTGCTTTCTTAATAAGGCGAAGAAATGAAATTATTAATACATGATAATTCATTTTCCAAGTGGAAATCGGACGCACAAGCGAAAATAATTTATTGAATATCAGACTAGTACCAGACAATACATCCAGAATTCTTTGGAAAGTCGGCAACGGGAAGTGTCTTAATGGAAATGGCGTCTCTTAACACTAGTTCCCAGGTTTGCTTAGCCAATCCTGACATGAGCGGGTTAAAAAAACATGTAAATGTAAACTTACATGTTAACATCACCTAAAGAGTACTCTAAACAACCCATGCGCATGTAATTCTTTGTATATTCGCATGTTACTAATATCCCGCCCCGGGACACTTTCGAATCCCGCGTCGTACTACAATGAGTGCACCTACACTTCGTATAGAAAGTGCATTTGTGCTTGCCCACTGATCGTTTCGACTTGGTTTAAATTTTACTATGATAATATAGCATATATCACGATATATATATATATAATTTTTGTATATTTTTATGTTTTTTTTTTGCATAAACGAAATCAATTTAAGTTGTTATATGAACTAAGAGAGAATTAATAAAAAATATATTTTTGAGGTTTAGCACTTCAAAATGTAAAAACGGAACCTTATATGACCTTATCACTTTGTTTTTCGTTTTCAATTCAAATATTTAGGTATATGATTCCTTAAAGCACAGAGAAAATGTAGGTCAACGCAATCGTATAGTACTTTCCATGGCTTACAGTTATGTAATAATTTTTCAATACAAATAAATGAAAATATCTGAAAAATGAAAGTTTTTAAATATTTCGGAAAAGAAAGTTATAAACTTATATTTGTAGTTAATTTCATACAAAAGGAGTTTCCACAGTCTTAAGTTAGTTAATTTTTATGAGTAGTAATACTTCCCGTTGACCTACAATTCAGAAATTGACATGTAAGCTTAGGCGGACGAGTCCGACTCGTACTTAACCCGTAGTTTTACACCAAAGAATACGAGACTAATCTGGTTAAAGAAGTTCATCTAAAATGATCGCGAAAATCAAAAACCATATTATAAGCAACTAGTTTTCGTAGTACAATAGAAAGTTAGTACCGGACAAGGAGCCCGCGGACATGTTATAGTGTGCATCGAATGCTCGGACTGGCCTACTGATTTGCATAACTTAGAGCTAGCTAACTGTGATTTACATTCGTGTAGAACTGTTGGTACGTAAAAAGTATATTAAATTACTTAACTTAATGATGATGAAACGATACCTTTGAATTTATTCCGTGTTAAAACAAAAGAAAAGGAAAATGTATATTGCAATAAGAAAAGAAATCTAATTCTGTTGCTTACTAATATTAAGGTTTAATTATCCTAATATATTATTCAATGAATTACCAACTTCCTTTAATTAATCTACTAAGGCAAATTGAGTTAGTCCAACTATAGAATTTTTCAACATTTCCAACATGGCCATGTTTGTATAACAAATAATTATTCTCATAAGCCATATTATACGCAACTAGGACGTGTGTGGGCGTTCCGAAAGCACACTATAATATTTATATGAATGTAATTGATGAAAATTGCACAGTACTGTCGGCCATTCGGAATTATGACCTGAGCTGGTACTCTATTTGTTCTGACCTAATTGGCTAATTTATAATTATGATTTTGATTTAAATATTTTGATAGATAAATGTTACTATTTTTTTATGCACCTATCAGCTCCAGGAGCGATGACCAGATGAAAATGGCTGGCTCCGAGAGGTCCGAGTGGACTGGCACACACGAAGGGAGGCCTAAGTCCAGCAGTGGATATTAAAAGGAGTCGACGCGCTTTGACTTATAACCAAAGTGAGAAAATGAAACTGGTTATCAAACCTTATCAAACTCAAAACTAAAATAACGATTCGTTACTAAAGAATTCAACGAGCTACGGGGAAAATTAGAAAAAAAAAACTTTTCATTTTCTTTTTTTACGTCCTTTCGGGCGTAGTGTTTATCGCCGAAGTAAGTCAAAATTAATTAAAAAGAAAAACACAAATTTCATGAGAAAACAAGAAATTTAAAGTCATATCCAATACATTTATATAGCTGTTATAAATAAATGCTCGCATGTAGATCTGTGTACGCTACATCAGTCAATTGTTGGAGCTGTCGCTGGTAATGGTGCAGTGATTGCTTGGAGCGATACTGTACAGTGTACGGCGTAAGTTATTTTGTTACAATTTTCAACTTAAGTTTTGTAAGGTTTGTTTTACTTTGTTTCACGCTTTATCCCGCACGTAGCAGGGTAGGTAGAGGGAAATAAGGAAATTAGTATTGAGATTATCCGTTCCCATTAAGATGTTTCCGTTTCCAATTTTCTGCTGGATTCTGGAGGTATTGGGTGTTGAGTGACGGAACTCCACACCGACACTTTGACGCCAGGGTGAAGAATTGTAAGTATTGAATATTTTATTTCTTCGAGTGGGAATCGAATTCACAACCTGTCCCGATTACAGTTACATTCTTGTTTTCCTGTGCCACGACTATACGACTACGATTGCCTAGCTTCCAGAATTTAGCAAAAATGAGGAACGGAGTGTCGTAACTCTAGGTTCCCTTTACCTTCCCTGCTCGCAGGATACAGCGTGAAGTAGAAAAGTAAAAATACACATATGATACCATAAATAGTTAACGGTAAATCCTTATACAAACAAACTCTCATCTGGTCCGCGATCAGTAGCGTTTATCCGCTGATCATGACAATGCGTCTGCGCATGCGCAATTATTCAAATAGGCTGGTCATACGATTTAGTTGCGACATTGAAAGTATAGACAAGGCTAGATATTTAGAAATTACACATTTAATTATTAATTTTACTTATTTATATTTTGGTTTTACATATTAAATATTAATTAGCTTTAGGTTCCGGGTTCTTTTTACTTTAACAATATAGGCTGAGGGAACCCAGTGTTTAAGCACTTGTACCCCATTTTCCAAAGCTTTTTTGCCCAATTCTCAGGATATTTCGTATTGAGTGGGTGTGAAACTGATTGAATGATGACTGATTCTTAAAAATTAAATAAAGGAATTGGTCTAGGCAAGGAATTAGTCTAGGAATTAGTCTTAGACATATAATAAAAATGTGGAATATTACGAGTACTTAAAGAAAAATTTAAAGCAACAAACAGTGTATTTTTCTAAGATAGCTATCATAAGCTCTAATATATTGGGTGAAAGTGTCGGAACGGTGTTTCTTAACACTAGTTCCTCTCTGCCTACTTAGAATAGGCAGCTAAAAAAAAATATATAAAAAGAATTAAAAATTATTATAATATAAAATATAAGGGCTAATCTAAGCTTCAAAGCTCGTTTTGCTAGAACGTATATAAATCACTTGATGGAACATGCATCGTCACTGTTTGTTCGCGTGTGCTCAATTACAGGGCGAGCGATAATAATAATTTATACTTGGATATCAGTGTATTTGTTTATTTTTAAATTGAATAATATCTTTTTTTAGCCTCATGTTGTATCTCGCTCTGGTAACGAGGGAAAACGCGGCGTTGAGTTACCCCACTCACTCAGTTCGGCGGGAAAGTGGAGAACTGAAGTGTTATTGGGAACGAAGTATCTTACCACTAGTTTCCAGGTTCCCTTTGCATACTCTGCTATAGGCCTAATACAGCGTGAAGCTAAAAAAAATACAAAAATAAAAAGTGGCTGTGACATACAATTCAGCTACGAAACTCTAAAAAACGCGATATTAATATCTAAATTTATATTTCTATCATAATTTTAACATATCCTATATCTTATAAAACAAAGTCGCTTTTTGTGTCTGCCTGAACTTTCTAACTCTTCTCTAAACCACCCAACGGATTTGGATGCGGTTTTCATCATTAGGTCGAGTAATTCTCAGAGAAGGTTTATATATAGTTTATTATTTGTACATTCTTATGTAAATTAACATAAATACGATAAATGTGTATAAAGTCCTACCCGCTGAGACACTTTGGCGCATGCGCTGCTTTAATGGTAAATACTACATGAAAAAAATGTACTGGAGTATTGTTCCTCTTAATAAGATCTACAAAAAAGTCCGCGATGGCATATTCGTATCTTTTAAGAATAACGTGTAGTGATCATATTTCTGTCTAAAAATAGTAATTTCAATATATTTTTTATTGTGAGGGATATTTTTCCATAATGGTATTAATCCTTATCCTTTAAAATACTTTATTAAATTTCTACGTTAAACGAAGATAAAATTTGCTTTTTAAACTATTTCGAAATTGCGAATAGTTTTAGAGAAAAACGCATTTAATTATTGACACATCACGCCGTTCACACATCAACTGTATCGAGTCAAGTTTCACTTATCCCTTACTCTCAGCATATAAATAAGTATATTAGTTACGTTGGCCATTTAATGTAGATCAAAACTGTCTTTTCTGTTTTTCATTTTAATAAGTACTTTAGAAGTTGTTACAATATCAAAAAATCCTTGCTGCGAAACGCGCCTCGCGACGTTATGCTTATACAAGCGAGTCCGCCGCGCCCGCCTGCCTTACACGCATCGGTGGTTCAGTGGTAGAATGCTCGCCTGCCACGCGGGCAGCCCGGGTTCAATTCCCGGCCGATGCATTCTATTTAATTTTCGTCACAGGCAGCCACGTAGTGCTTGCTTTTCATCAGGGACAGAATACCCTCTTCAGCATTAACCACAAGCTCGAAAAAAAAACCCGCCTGCCTTTATAGCAACGAAGATTTAGATGCGTTTGCACGTATTGGATAATTCGAGTTGAATGTATTATTTAATGTCATTTAACTATCTAAAAATAGTAATTTAAATATATTTTAATAAGTACTTCAAAAGATTAATAGCACAGATTTAAAATTACGGTACCTACTAAAAAATCCTTGCTGTGTAAAACAATTGGAAAATCCTTATTGAAAGAAACTATGCGGGTTGAATTAGGGTTTAATTAATTTTCACATTATCTTAAGTGCTTTGCAAACATACATTATATGAATAATCCAGTAGTAAAAGCGGGCGAAGCCGCAATAGGGTCGCTAGTTTTACTATAAAACCTTACGTATAAACTATCAAAATAATACTTAAAATATAGTTATTTCACATATTTCCCGAGTTTTACGCAAGTGAGCTCGCAGCTATGAAATGCAAGGCGGGCATGTGTGATTTCGGATATGCATAAACGGCAACCATAAATCTATTTACGTGTACATTGTACGAGACGGGGCTTTAATCAAAATCTCAATACAATCACGAATCACGATGTTACCACACGGAAATGTTCTTATGTTAAATTGTAATAAGGATTTTGGTTCTCGTTGGTCGATGTAGAGAAAATATTGGTAAATGTTACTGGGGTGGTCTATGTATATTTGTGTAGTGTTAGGACACTTTGTTTGCCTTTCTTCGTCAAATTCTGGAAGCGTTAGTGTAGATTGTAGGCGGTAGAACTTGACACTAGAGCTAAGAAATAAAAATATTAAATATTTCATTTCCTCGAATGGAAATCGAACCTACAACCGGTCGTGACTGGCTTTAACTACTCTGTGATAACTCAGCAAAAGTATATATTACAAAGAGAAATGCTTATAATCTCATAAATATTAATGAAATTATACGTAGGTACATTTAAAGAGCAAAATCACTTTAACGAATGCCTCATCAGGTTATTAATCTACGCGATCGCGTGCATGCGCCGGCGCTACTACTAGTACATACATATGTTTATAATTGAAACTTATTTCTTATTATTATTTATGTTTTTAACTGTGGTATTCTCAACTATTCTAATATTTTGAAAATTGTACGGAAAGTGGGAGAAGGAGTGTCCTAGCACTAGGTTACCTCTGTCTATCCTAGTATGCGGGAAGCTGCTTTTCTTTACACTACTTTAATTTTGTGCACTTTCAGGTGTCTTGAATGAAATGAAATATTACGACCATTGCTACTAGAGATTCCATCTATTATCCCTATCCTGCTGTGTGCGGGATACAGCGTGAAGCTGATACCATAAATACGTAGGAAGATAACGGGAGCCAAATCAAGTGATTCGAGCACACTAGTGCCTACGTATAGACGTTGATTTATTGTTATTGCTCATATATATCGATATTATGCTTGTATGACCCATAAACGTTTTGCAAGACTAAACTCGACTACGCTATTTCATTTTCATAGAGAGGAGACTCTCTGAAATTAGAATTCTTGTCTCTATTCTCTTATAACTTCCGTATTTATGTATTTAAAAAAAATATAACGTATGTATTTAGTTATAATTATAATAATTAATGTATAATCTTTGTCTGCTCGCATAAGCGGACAGCCTTTAACTTTTATGGTTGCTGGACAACCAGCATCTATTAAAGTAAAGGTAGTATGTAATACATAAAAATAAAAAAAAGAAATGAAAAAATAAAATTACATCAAGTGTGACCCTCGTTTAATTTTTTACTTCTCATTCGAATTCATTATTTCGGCGGAAAGTGGGAAACGGAGTTTCTTAACACGAGGTTCCCTCTGCCTACCCTGAAGTGCGCGGGATACAGCGTGAAGCTGATTTATTTTTATTCTCTTTTACACTTTACCATAAAAAATAAAACAAAAGCGAAATCTGAAACAGACAGACATATTTCATACAAATTTCGCAAGGGAATTATTCTATTAACATAAAATATATGTAATAATTAAAATACATCGAAAACATTGTACGTATAGGTTTCACAAAGCGAACCCGCAAAGTAGGCTGCCTCCCACTCGAGTGACATACGTTCTTAATATCAAATTGCATTGTTACTTTCTCAACTAAGAAATATTACTAAATTTATAATGATATCCTTTGCTTTGATTGCTTAATGACATAGCTATTATTTATTGTATATTTAATTTTTTTTTGTATGACAAAGGAAAAATGACATACTCGTATACTCTCCTTTAATTATTTTGTCTTGCAATGTCGAGGCGGTCATGGCACAGGGCATAAGAGTGCGACTGTACGTGACGGTTGTGAGTTCTATTCCTACTCGGAGGGTGTTAAATATTTAAAAATTTTGAACGAATAAAATCTTTGATATTTTATGAATGAATGAAATATTTGATATTTAAATTTTATCGATCTGACGCTTTTGCTTTGCTTCCAGAACAAATAAATGAAATTAAACAAATAATAATTAATTCCCACGAGTGATCATCAAACCCGCAACCGTTGCGTTTCAGTCACACGCTTGTGCCCCTATACCATGTCAGCATCAGAAACAAAATCTAAAAACTAGTCTTAAGAAATGAAAAAAAAACGCATATCTAAGTCCAATTCTAATGTACATTAAAAATAACTAGATATATCCCACCCGATTATAAAGGCACGCGATCGTTCCTTTGTATCTCGTCGTTCCACGTCATACAACTCATATATTGCAATATCTTCACCAGGTGTGGCCAACTTGTGGCAGGTTTTATTAGCACTGTATTTTCTATAGAGTTTTTTAGTAAGTATGTGTGGCTAATATACCACCATGGAAGAGGTCGTCGTGATACAGCGTGTGAATGCGATAGTTGGAGGCGTGTAAAAAGACATTTATCATATAAAAATTCCATTTTTTTTTCACACAGGCCACAGGCTTCCCTATACTATGGCCTAGTTTTTACCCTAGAAACTGAAGATATGCTGAAGATATTGCCCCAATGTACTGGTATATGCAAAATAGCCTCATTTTGTTCTTTTTTTTCGCTTCAGGGTAGGCAGAAGGAACCTAACATTAAAACACTCAGTTGTCTATTTTTCATTCTGGAAGCATTGCGTGTTGAGTAATGGAACTCAACGCTGGGCGAACACCAGACTGGGCCTTGACACCAGAGCGAACAAATAAAAATATTAAATATTTAATTTCCTCGAGTGGGAATTGAACGTACAACCTGTCGCGTTTACATACACGACTGGCCTAATTTTTCCTTCTCCATATTATAAAATGTTCTGCACCCCTGTCATAAGCTATAGTTATTAATATGAGTATTTGTATTCATGGAACATTCGTGATATAGACTGATGGAGGTTTTGTTTATTGGACGGGTTAATTGCTTCAGTAATTGTTGGGATGTGTGACTGGAATCTCAAGTAGCAGGTCGTAATGTCGTGAAATATTTTTATTCACCTAATTCGACAAGTTTAACTATTTTAATTAATTTATTTTTTAGGGTTCCGTACCTCGAAAGGAAAAAATATAACTGTTTCAGATTTTCTGATAATTTTGGAGGCATTATATGTTGAGTGGAGAAACTTTGCCTCGACAACAGAGAGAAGAGAATGGAAATATTAAATATTTAATTCCCTCGACTGAGTCGACTTTACATTCGCATGTTTGTAGTTCTACACCACGACTGGCCTCACTATAAACGCGACAGGTTCAATTCCCACTTGAGGAAATAAAATATTCAATATTTTAATTTCCTCCTTCTGGTAATGAGGCAAAGGCGTGGCGTTGAGTTTCGCCACTCAACACGTAATCCCTCCAAAATTGGAGTCGAAAAGTCGAGTCGAGAACGGAAATGTTTTGATGGGAATGGATATCCTAACACTAAGTTGGGATCTCCCTTAACTATCTACAGCGAGATAGAATTTGAAGCTTAAAAAAATGTATTCTAAGGTAATAGAAACCCTATAGATTTTTTCAATAAAACGATTATTATTCATTGATTACACAAAAAAATCAAATCCAACTAATTTAGAGAATCCTGATCAGCTCCAGATCCAATATTATTATAAACTAAAAAAAAGTCTACAATTCCAAACCTTCATTAGTTCTAAATCCGACATACCCGGAACACCCCGATAGCGGTTACATTACGGTGCCTGGACCTGGACACGCGTGGGACGGGCTGGTAACGGGAGCTAAATC
>JAKRZM010000631.1:482373-498349 GCA_036379175.1 Heliconius cydno galanthus | reverse complement strand
ATTGTGAGTTTGATTCCAACCCGTTCTACCTTAGATATTTAAAGAATAATTAGAATAATTACAAGCTTTTATTTCTTATTTAGCTGTGTTAGTTAGTGTATGTGAAATTGCGCAATCTCTATATGGCCCATTTCCCAATGTCTGATTAAGGTCAAAATTAGATGTCGACTTCAACTCTAAGACAATGAAATTTCACATAATCAATAGTGTTGTTAATATAAAATAGCCTCCGCAAATACAAATTATTGCACAACCCACCTAATATGAGTATCAAATGAAAGGACTTGATTTCGAAAATAAAATATATCATAAAATAAATAAAAACTTGTTTTTAAAAAGTTGCTTTTTTAAGTAATATTTTATTTTTATTTATTCATTCTGATAAGACACAACAAAAATTTAAGATTCCCACATAGTATTGTGTCTTCATAGCCCTAGAAATACCAAATACTCTATGTCTTGATAGTTAGATATCTCTAACACTGGATTGTCTCTGCCTACCTTGCTGAATGCGGGATAAAGCGTGAAGCTGAAAAAAAGTGTCTAAAAGTTTGCAACATAACGTGTCGAAAAAAACTTTGGACAACGAAGATTTATGGGCGCAGTTAATGTGACGCAGGTATTTCTTCACTCTAAGAGAAATTACCCCTGTCTCGACAGATTTTTTGCGTCTGCAAGTTTTTCTCACCAACTTTCTGGTTATTTACTTTTTTAATATACAAAAAATTCAAGTAATATAATACGTTACAAATTATTATATTACTTGAAATTTCAACTGTCATTTATTTATAATATAACATAAAAAAATTGTTTAGTTCAGAAATCAGTGGCACAGGTGAGTTCGAACTCCACCGTTCGATCAATTTATTTGAATTTATATTTTCTTACCTTGACTCTAGTGTCGGGACAAGACACTCTGCTCCCAATTAAGATACTTTCGTTTACCACCTTCTTTCGAATTCTTGAGCAAGCATATACAAAATATTAAATGTTTGATTTCCCCTAAACAAATTGTTATAAGGAAATCGACCCCACAACCCTCGCGCTTAAAGTTCATACGTTTCTGCCCCTGCGCCACGACGGCCCCAAATCTCTATTTCCATTTAATAATATCTTTATTAAATAGTCTATGTAAAAAAATTATTGAGAAAATATTTTAATGGCCAAAAGGGAATTCTTTTGATATTATAATTGCTGGAACGCAAAAAAGTTTTTTTAATGTCTTTGTTCTTGGAAGACTTTTCATCTCAGCGGTGAAATTGAAAGGAAACGAAGTCTTTTATTCGTCGTTTATTTATGTAGCTAGATCATACTTAATAACTTTAATGAAATAATTTTGTACATAATTATATTATAGATATCTACTAAGCTATTGTGTAGTTAGTTATATATTATGCAATTTAATTTAAATATATATAGGTACCACTAATTGCAACTTTTTTTGCGTGGATTTTAAGACGTGAAATGAAAAACCCATTTTTTTCTCGTTTTTTTTAATTATGTACATTTTGGCAGGCTACTGCTGGCATTAACGCGGGTGATTAAAAGTTGACGCATCAATATACTTTTGGCCTAGAGCCAACTTATACCTACCCACATATTGAATATTTAAACTGCATAATCTCTGACTTTGCTAACTAATTGAATAAATATTGTTGCTATTTCAATATAATTTATTTAATATGATTATTGCAACTAAATTAATGACAAAGTAATTTGGGAATATCCGGTATCTTCTGTTGAGGCACTCCTTAACGAGTTTTTCTTTATGGAGTGAAAGGAACCTGGTCCAATTCAACCCCTAGAAGACACAAGTTTGCACGTAAACCACTAAGAAAACCCTATATCTTATGAAGAATTACACCCAAGCTCTATCGTGGTACAGCGGAGTGACTGTAAACATGATGATATCAATCACCACTTTAGGGAAATAATAATGCTTAAATGATTTTTATTTTCCTGGCCCAATCCCACATATGTAAATGGGAGGTGCGTAAAGTAAAAAAAGTATATGTAATAAATAACAACTTTGTTTAATTACTTAGCAGAAATGAAAGATGTAGGTAGGTGTAGCGAGTAAAGAGCTTAAGCGTTAATTGAAAATGAAATTTATGTGTTACGTCGCCAGTGCAATATAAATTCCTCGTCTTAGTACAAATTCAATTTAATTTGCGTTAATAAGACTTGACAACTGTTGAGTATATTGCAGTATAGAAACAGTGGGTTCAGGGGGGGGTTCAGGTTATGGAGTAAATATTACCAGAATTAGGATGCCTATAACGCTTTTGTTTCGGCACTCTTATTCAGTCAGCGCATTCCCAGATTCATGGTAGTACGCTCTTATCCACCCTTTCCCGAAGAAAAACTATGAAGAAACCTTACAGGTCCCATTTTTTTCGTTTTGAGGTACGGAATCCTAAACTAAACATCTCTTTTTGTCAAATTGTCATTTAAAACCTAAATTTTATCAATTTTTTTTTTAATTATATTATGACACACAGTTATAGAGGTATTATGTTTTTTTTTTTTATAACTGCGTCGATTTCATATCATATCTCTTTCCTGTTCTAGACTGGTCGATAGAACATTTATTTATAGAGTAATAATATATATCTAGATATTTATTACACTTGTATTGTAAATAATATAGACACGCTGTAGATAATTATGGATTATCTCAGCTATAATCGTTTTAAGTGATTTGTAATGTATAATATGTAGTATAAGTACAATAATATGTATCTACAAATGTATTGACTTATTACTTTATGATTTTTTTTTAAAATACACCTTGCATTATATTTAGTACACCCGACTTTTGTTATTAAATTATTAACTACTATTATTCGTTACTACTTGCCTTCTATTTAAAAAAGAAATCCCCATGAATAATTGTTCTAATATTATAAAGCTAATATTATAAAATTAATAATATATTTTTTTTGTGTTGGTTTGGTCTCTATTCTTCTTTTACTGTCTTATTATTATTTGTCGCGAAGGCGAAGATGGATGTAAAAGCTACTTAAATAATGCATACATAGCAGTCGAAATCAATAACCCTTTTTGAGACCTTTTCTATGATTAAATATCATAATAAGTTTCTATTCTATTTAAATATCATAATAAGATGAAAAGTTATCATTTGATTTAGGGATTTTATTCTACGAAACATCTTTTTTTTGTTTGACCACATATTGAAATTCGATGACAACAGAATATTTTCATAATAATTAATGATAACGAAAAAAAAAACGCATGATTAGTTTAAAAAAAAGTGTTTTACAATCATGTAAGATCAAATCAAAATTAGATGTAAAAACTTCCATCCGTGTTAAGCTATAAAACGATAAACGACTTTGCGAATGGTCCGGAGTCGCTGTTCAGAATTAAACTAATTACAAAAAATAGACGAAAACTTCTGGGTCGCCGTCGCGTCGTTGTTGAATAATTGTTGCTAATTGAGTAACATCCACCTGACCAAGGGAGACGAGAGAATCGGGATTCGGGGCGTGTTCTATCACTAACGAGTCGCCATATGATATGGTTATAAGTTTGATATCTTAATTTAATATTAAGATATCAAACTGTAATGATGATGTAAATGTAAGTTATTTTATCAGTTTACTTTATGTGACAGTACATAGATATTTATTGTTAACCGACTTCTGTAAAAAGACGAGGTTATCAATTCCACTGTATTTTTTTGTTTGTTACCCGACTTTTGATTAGGTGAATCGATTTTAATGATTCTTTAACATATTTAAAGCTAGTGCTTCCCATTTTAATTTGGTCCATTTCTAATAATGATATCCATGAGAAAATCACATAAGTCTTAAATTTGCATTATGTGTGTGCGCGACAAATTCACGAATAACTGAATATCCTGCCAACATTTTTTCGACGACAACAACGATTTCGATGACTTTTTTTATTGGAAAGGATACCTACAGTTCAAGAATTGTTTAATGAATGTTTGTTTACATTTTTAATATGAGATTCCTTTGAAATTGAACAAGTATTTTTTTTTAAATCTTAACGACAATAATGACAATTACAATGATAAATTTCAATTTTAATCTTGTATTTAATATAACATTATAACCTAAGATATAATGATATGTTAGCAAGATGTGAAAAAACTCAAATATGAATTCATTCCCCGAGCGGAAATCGAACCAACAGTCACGCTTTTACAGTTCTTGCTGTCCGTGATGACCTCATTTATGATGAAACAGTTTTTCTATTAATATAAGGCCAGACAGTGTACCTATTTCACCTCAGCAAGCTGGTTATTGATTAGGTTATTTTTGGACTACTGCATTTAGCATCTACCTGGCCGTCTACAGTTTTATTTATTTTACTTGTATTATATAAAATTATAGATGCAAGTAATTATAATATAATAACAACGATAATATCAAAAAAGATTGTTTACTAGTAATAGTGGATGAAATAAGACGTGTGCAAAAGACGGGCACAGGTAATAGATTCTAACGCTTCTTAAAAAAATACTATTGCAACGTTTTAGGCAATTGATGTCTCCCAACATCTCAAAAATACAAAAATTTTTAGCTATGGATAAATAAATCCTTGGAAATTGATAAGATCACATTTTCAATTCCATTTCTATTACCATTTAATGCCAAAAATTGACATTATTAATATAGCTGTTAGAAAAATTGACAAAAGAACTTAAAAAAATGTAAGCTACTCCTTAAAAACACTTAGAATTTGTAACGACATATTTTTTTCCCATTCGTTACATAATACAGACTTTATCAAATTAGCAACGTGATATAGTGCTCCAGATATAGCACAGCATGAATCTCTCATGAATCTTGAGATCACTTAGCAGACTGGGAGGCAATCTAGCCATGTAACTATTGTGTCAGACAGAATATCCCTAGAGCTAAAACTTGAAGCGCATAGCTTTAATTGAACAGCACAATCATACAGATAGATATACTGATGTCATATTTTTTTATTTGTGTTTATATTTATTTTGTTTTGGACACGGATATCATAATTTTATACTTTCCATTTACAAAACTTTTTTTTTAAATTTCACGGCCAGGCGTAGGGATACAAGTGTGTGGGTTCGATCCGCATTCGAGGAAATTAAATATTAAATTAAATGTATATTTTTATTTCTTCGCTCTAGTGTGTCGGCCCAGCGCGGTGTTAAGCTCCGCCAGTCAATATGCAATGCTTCTAGAATTCGGCGGTTCCTTCTGCCTACCCTGCTTTTTGCGGGATATAGAGTAAAGCTAATTTTTATAATTTTAAGAAAAATACTTGTTCGAATTTAACAAAACCAACAAGGAATTAGTAATTTAATTAGAGCTACCTTCACAACAGATTTAGAATAATATAAGTGTTAGCCAATGCTAATACTCAGTAGACCTCAAAAGGTCTAACAACAAAAGTCCTCGGTGACAAAGACGAGACAAAGCGTAGTAAAGCTTTTTATGAGGTTCTTTCAGAAGTCATAATTAAATTTGAAATGTGGTATAAGTAATATAAAAACTGAGGAAGTAGAATTTTATAATTGTTAATTATATTAATATGGCTATTTTCAGCTTCACCATTTATCTCGCATAATCAAGCTCGCATAAGAAAAATGTAATCTATAAATATAATGTACTACATGTATAATAAATCAAAATTTGCGACATACGACTAAATCTGTTTTATTACCATAGCAAAATGAGAAAATGATACATATTTAAATTGTGTACTATTACTTGGCATACGATATACAGCAGTATAAATATAACGTAAATATATTTTCTTCTTACTTTTTCTTTCTATTTTCTACTTTAAAAGTGATACTAAAATTTGAAGTTAAGTAAATATAGCCACAGTCGCACAGTTGATTTGCATTAAATGCTCTCCATCGTTTGGACAAACTGGGGCGACGACGTGTCGACTGAGTGCATTTTAACGTAAAGTGCTCTTAAAATAATGCACTTATTTTACACCAAATGTAGCGCAGACAGATGGTAATGTGTTGTATCTTGATAGCGTAAGAAATGCATGCGAAAATAATATTCGCATATGTCATTTAAAAAATATAACTCAACTAGGCAGAGAGAACGGAGTGCCAAACGCTACGGTCTCTACATACCTCTTTCGCCTGGTCCACTGTCATCAACCTCTTCATACATGCCCTCTGGGGGGTCCTCATGCTTTTTACGTGACCTTCCTCCAGGTACTTTGATATGGAGGAAGATATAAACATTAAGGCTTAAATAATATAAACATTTTTAATTTAATGTCAACTTGTCATACAGCATAAATATGTAAATTAAATATAAAGTAGACAAAGCCATTGTGGCATAGCGTAAGCACAGTTTGTGAGTGATGCTCATTCGGTAGGATCCATTATTTTCATTTCCTCATCTTGGCAAGACAACGTGCGATGTTAAATTCCGCTATTCGCAATATCTCGAATTCAGAAGAGACAAGAGACAAGATAGAGACAAGATTTGATACATGGTGTCTAAAAAACGTAAAGCCCCCAAAACAAACTAATTAATTATATAGCAAAGGATTATTGAGTATAAAATTAAAACAATATCAGCAAAAATGCGTATTAAAAATATTCATGTAAATTACAATATATTATCATACATTTATAAAACATAAGGAGATAAAAATATACAATTCCACTAAATAGTCATCGCGCCGAACAGACATAAACCTTTATTACGCTATAAATCAATTACCGAATGTTATATATGTATCCATACTTATATTATAAATTCGAAAGTAACTCTGTCTGTCTGTCTGTCTGTCTGTCTTTTACGTAATCAGGGCCAAACCGCTAATTCAATAGTGATAAAATACTCGTATAGAGATACTTGAGGGCCTCGGGATGAACAAAGGATACTTTTTTTTCTCATATTTGTAATATTATCGATATATACCAATATATTAATATACTTATTAATTTGACATCCAATTTATTCCGCCATGTTAATAACAACCGTCGCTAAGCGACCGTTGCTAAGCAACGATTTGCAAAGTTTGTTGTTAGAAAACGTCACCCAAAATGAGCTTGCTTAACGCATCTCTCTATTGAAAATTGAAAATAATTTCATAAATATATAAAATAAATATTCGTATAGTTCAAGCGGGCGTAGCCGCGTTCGGGTCCACTAGTATGTTATATATAATCAATATCCGTATCATATGATTAGCGTAATTTGATTAAATATATTAGCATACCGCATAAATGACATGTATAGTATAAATTATAATGTATTGTATATTGCAGATTGATAGATATTACGAATAATGGCTGGCATACGAGGTCCTAATGGCACAGTAAGACAGCGATTGACTGTAGCGATTATTATGAGTTCAATTCTCGCTAAGGGGCGTTATTTATTTTCATTTCCCCACTTTAGCAAAACAAATCATAACGTTGGGTTCCGTCACTAAGCACGAAATGGTTGGACTCCAGATGGAAAGTGAAACTTGAAACCAGATTTTCTCTGCATATCTTACTATGCGGGAAAAGGCGCGAAGGCTACAATATACAAGTATATGAAAGTTTCGAGGGATTTACAACACGTTATATTATAACTTTTACACGGACTACTTAAACTTATGAAACTTCACGATGCTGTGTAGTATAGTAATGTACATACATATTAGTAATTCATAACTTTATATGCTTAAAAGATATATTATATTACTTATAAAGATATTTCAATTAAAGTCCTAACTGTTATAAGATGTTATGGAAAAAAATAAATATCGATTAAACTGTCATTCGTAGAACTTTACACTTTTTCGTTAAACATATATTCGAGTATAATGATACGACTTAAAAGTAATAAACGAATTATATCGAACTTTATTTTACTATTCATTATAAAACATTCAAAGTTATATTCTAGCACTATGTAACAAGACGATAAATGTGCGGTATCTTTTGAACGAGCTTTGTAAAGTTCATAAGAAAAAGCCCCAAAGAGGGAGCTCCTCGGAAACTGTGAAGATTTATTGGAGCAGTTATCGTGATGCAGGTATTTCTTCCCTTCACATGAAATTGACCAATGCCAAGCCTGAGTGTTAAACTTAAATAACAAACATATCCAGCACAAATTTAGTTAAAATAAAATCAACAGCAATATACGGTTTAAATTCAACTGACTAAGGACTTGTCTAATATCTAAGTCCCTAAAGCGAGAATTCAAAATGGTACTATGAATAACTAATAGGAACGCCAAATAGAAACTATCTATCTGTGCATATGCACATTCATATGCACCCTGCAGACATTAGGCACGATTCCAAATTTTAACTGTTTATTTTAACTTGCAAACCGGGAATACAGATTAAATGCAATATGTTAAAGACCACGTTTAAGCCATTAAGATATTATATAATTAGAAATACTAACTTTGAATACATTCTAAAGCCATGTATGTACTGTGTTATAACTTTTGAAAAGCTCAAATACATGTATAACGATACAGTTAAATAAAGCAAGCATTGAATTTTAATTTTTTTTTAAACTTATCTTATCTTAACCTATCTATCTATCTATTTTAGTAAGTAACATGTAAGTTAATGAACATTTTAGGGAGGAAATACTGAAGGAAACACTAATGTTAACAGTTGGAATCTCAAAGATGCACTTTGTCTTAACCAAACCTAAACTTTGTTAGTAAACTGCAACTTTACAAGCAGTTAACTCAGTCAACGATTCGAACGTGTAATCAACATTTATATATTAGCTATGTATATGTTTTTTACATTTTCAAAGTGTTATTTCACACGTAGGAAAGAAAAATACTTATTTAGAAAACGTATAAAAAATTAAACGTAGCGGAATTTGAACCCGCGCCTATTTGGAAACCGATTATTAAAGAACGATTATAGATTATAGAATGTTTGTAAAAATAGAATATATTTTTTTAAATTAACTTTCTTGCTATAATTAAATAGTCATTACTTTACAGCGGTGAGTTGTAGGTAAAATCCGTTTCTTTAATATATTAAGGTAACTTGCACTTTGTATAAGGACCCCAAAGAACACCCATAATTTGGCAGGAACATGGAGAAGTGGCCTAAAAAGTAAGAGATATCAAGCAAGTTACCTAAAAGTTTCCAAGAGAAGGGTCTGAAGTACCCTCGGAAGTCGTCAAGATTTATGAGCACGGTTAAGGCGGCGCAGGTATTTCTTTTTTGAAATACTCAACTGACCTCAGCACCTTCACATTTTTTGTATTCCTTTATCATCTTGCAATTGTAGGTACGTTTCTGACTTTTTGTAAAAAATATTTTCACTTTTTACATAACAATATATTCACTAAGTATTCTAGTTGCTTTGAATGCTTATTATACTTACTAAATGGTTGCTTTTAAAGAAAATATTTCAAACATCAATGATAAAATTTTTAACAATCATTTTTTAAAGATTCCTTTATTAAAGTTGAAAAAATATGAGGATATTTAATAAAAGCCTGCGAAGACATTTACACTAATAAACTAGTATTTACCACTAAGACGCCCGTGTCCTAACCAACTGTGTTACCGCAGCTCGTAATAAATTAAGGAAAAGTGCTTCTTCTCCAACTCATTACTGTTTACATGGTTTTATTCTACCGCTTGTGGTATGCGGTTAACTCATCTTACTTCGTCAAAATTGCTTTTTTTAGGCGAAATTATTGTTGTTTGTTGTTGCTTGTTGCAATAATTTATTTCATAATTGATATGTAATATTTATTTAATTTCAATATGTAATATTTAAAATTTTTACATATCAATGGAAAATACCTAAGACGTTGAACATCTTTCACTAAGGTGGGCACTATTAGTTTTTATAGTTTAATTGGACTCATCAATATTTATTAATTCTCCATGTCTCTATTTTCTCCAAATACCCTTTTTTTTAAGGAATAACGCTTTAGGCATATATCATCAATTACATCATATAATGAACCATATGTACATATATCACATAAAGTTATACGACAGTATAAATTAATTTCATTCTCCAACAGAAGTGGGCATTTGCTCTAGAATAAAGCTGTTAGCTCTCAGTGATTAGGTTTACGTTGCACCGATCGGTCTTATTGATCTCTGNAGAATGTACAAATAATAAACTATATATAAACCTTCCCTGAGAAATACTCGACCTAATGGTGAAAACCGCATCCAAATCCGTTGGGTGGTTTAGAAGAAGAAGAGTTAGAAAGTTCAGACAGACACAAAAAGCGACTTTGTTTTATAAGATATAGGATAATTAAAATAAAATTGAAAAGTATATTTTATTTAAAATAAAAATTGTTTTATATAAAATTAGACTTGAACCGTCTCATTAAAATGTAAAAATAATATTTTGCAATTTATTTTGAAATAATTTGAAACTATAGTATTAACATATTCCATCCTGAGCATTAGGGACTCGATGGCTTCGTGTTTAACTTACCAAAACCGGAAAACTAAATGTTTTGTTAACTTTGTTTTAAATTGTGGAAATATTTTTAAATTATTTTTTTACGGTAATGTATTCAAAGAAAATATGTAATACGAAATGTAATACGAAAATTAATTAGAAGTGACTTTGAAGACGAAGATTGCCATCAGGATATTGGCCATTTAGAAAATGACAAAGTTTCTTTATCTGCAAAATTTAATTTGCTATAGGAAATCCCCACAAATTCTATCTCGAACGATCAGAACAATCACGTCTGATGATCCAGGTCGATTTATGTAAATCCTTTAAGCTTTACGTCTAACAATTGATTGTTGGGCGGCCGTCCAGCTGAAATTGAAAAAGTAGGTTTCATATAAGTACCTACTTATTAAACATATAAAAGTATATGAGCTCTTGACGTAAATCGTACCGAATTACAGCTACCTTATCTTTTTTATGTTTATACCGTTATTCAAGTATTTTATTTTTAATAATCATCGAAATCTATATCTGTATATTACTTATTATCTTATAGATAGTGCAGCGGCTTAAAAATACTTATTTATAGCGAAATTTGACTTATAAGATTATAGTTATCAACGCTATCATTGTAAACCAGATATTGTGTCTACAGTTCTATTACTTAAATCAGCTTATAAAAATACAATAAATTATATTTAAAACGATCACCAGATTAAATAAATCTTATCTGGATATCTCTTTATACTCAATATCCTGCAATTTTCGAAAAATATAAAATAATTGTATCATACAATTAAAATAATAAATTTGATTAAAAATGCGATACCTAGCGAACGTAAAACTATACGGTTAAAATTCATAATAATTTTCCAGCCAGTCGATATTATGTATAATTTTAAAAGCTTGGATTCACAATTAACTTGAAATAGTTTTCTGTATTTTTTATGGAATATGCTTATAGCCCTTGTACAATATTCCGTTTAGGCGAGGGAACATTTCAACAGCAAACATTATGTTAATTCTGCCGCATAACGATCTATTCTGCACCTGTTTAGGCAAACATGTTCTGTTAGCTGCGATAGGGAGACGATTTTCAGAGTTTACTTTAATTATACTGACGTCATTAACTATTATGACCGTGTTCACAATTATAACCGTGTTTACGTCGAGTTTCAAAACCCAAAACATTATGTTATAGTTTGCTTAACTTTAATTGGAAAGTAAATTTTAATTTATTTATATGTATTTTTATGCATTAGATAAGTCTAAAAGATAATTTTTTCATTTTTCAAAAAAATATAGTATCAATTTGTTATATACTGTTAAAATTTTCAATATGACACCCGTAGAACAATTAGGATTGATTGTTGAAGTTTGTGAACGTAGGCGTTTTTCGCATTTGTGTGAAAATTTTAGTATTAAGCAAGTAAGCATAAAAATTTTACATCGAATTTCTATTTAGTGTGGTTTTGTCAATTTTGCGAACACTACTGCTTTCTATCTTTATTCTGTGTCTATATATATTTCTGCTATGTATTTGTTTTTAATAAATACATACATTATAATCAACAGAAATTTAAAGAATTATTAGAAACAAACATAGTAAACAATATTTTATAAATTATATATACAAATATAAGGGTTTAAATTACATCCACAGGAGTAAATTGAAAAACAATATTTATTGTCGGAAATCCCTGTGATTCACGAGAGCCGTAACAGCGTCGAAACAATCACGACTGATGATCCCAGCTGTGTTATGCAAATCCCGGCTTTGCGTCTAGTTCTATAGTGTCGTAGTCTGGACGTCTCTCCTGATAATGGGATTGATGTTGCCCAACTTTTTATGTACTATTTATCAAATAGAGTATTATTTATAGGTTTATTTATATGTATATACTTACAGTAAAGGCTTAAACGTTTTGGCTTATACTTGAGTCGATTAAGAATAATTTATTTTATTGTCCTATTTATATTTATAGAAAATAATCACAAATTTATAAAAGACTAAAAAGCATAAAAAATATTTTCTCATTATCCAGTTCTTCTGGTAAAATTATATTATAATACTGTAAACAGATCCGGACACGTGTACAAATTTTCTAGGAAATCGTACGGCAAGAAGTGGCCCAAAACGCAAGATTATCTTACATTGATTGATAGACAGGTATCTAATTATCTACAGCACACAAGTGATTTACTACAGTTATCTAATTAGCACAAAAATGGCTGGTATTAATTATGTTTCTTTAATATATTAAGATAAAATTTTCATTTTCAATACGGTGAGTAGTACTTTAGTATGTTCGTTCGTCACAACAACATAAAATATAATCTATGATCTCTGAGTCTCGACAAAAAAAATATTGAAAATAAAAAAACCGCTAAGTGCGATTTGGACTCGCCCAATCCAGATCTCGATATAAATGGCCTTTACGAGGTACGGAACCCTAAAAATGAGAATTTGAATAAGGTCTTACCGGAGCAATAATTGCATATGCAATTACAAATATTTTATATAGGTACATGCATATACAAAAAGAAAACATATATAACGCATTGCACCGGGACAAACTAATTTATATGAACAGTTGTTTGAGCTACCTCAATACGAGTGAAGAACAATAATTCTCAATGACAGGCATCTGTTCAATCACGGCTTTATACTTCGAAATTCAATTTACAATTCATGGCTGCAGTTAAATTAACTACTTCAGCGTAATCAAGATATTTGCACTCCATCTTCCAAATATAATACATTAATACCACTATATTAATGTATTATATTTATATAATTAAAAAAACAAAAAAAAACTGTGGTGTTGAGTTCTGCCACTCAACACGCAATGTCTCTAGACATCGGCAGAAACTGAGAAACGGAGCCTCTTAACACTAGGTTCCCTCTGCCTATCCTGCTGTGTGCGGGATACAATGTGAAGCTGATTTATATAATACATAAATATTTATTAATTAACCATAAATACTTAAGTATATACAATACATGCAAATTGAAATTAGAACATCATTTATTGCACACTCTAGTAGAATTGAATTCCAGATGGGCGCCTTGTGATTGTTTCGATCAGTTTGAGATAAGTTAGACGATAAACCGTCTCTGGGTTTCGCTTGCCGAAACGTATTGCACTTCTGATATAGGAAGAGGATGAGGATATGTTTAGGGAAACAGTTGTTGAATTTGTCCTATGAAAGTACAATTTCTAAATAAATACATAAAAATCTATTAATATAATGTCTAAAATCTATGACGTCATAGAATACTTATTTAATAAATCTTGAATAATGTCAAAAGAAATCCCATGATGATCACAACATTTTTTTGAAATTAACCTAGATTTAGTTTTGATATTGCTAAGCTTTATAATATTTTTTAAAATATTTTTCTATACTTAATATGTAAAGTAGTTATATGCAAAGTTAAATAATATAATAAATATTATCTTTGTATTCAGATATAATATTTGAATTAATAATTGTTTACTAGCCAGTCTTTATTTCAAAGAAATCGACAAATATGTAATAAGTCGTTTTTATTCCTACACTTAAATGATATAAATTTTATTATTTTGAATTCACAAGCACGTTAAACTATGCCAAACAATATTGAAAGAGCATTCGTACCATTGAAAAACATTTTAATACATCATCGATATTTATGGTTGACGCGTCGCTTTATAAATTATTCAAAATGAACTAAGTCGGTAATTTGAATGGGGTGTGAAAAATGCTCCTTCTGGGACACAGCGTCGCGTCGCAGGGTTATCTCCGTCGCATCCATCTTCTTTGATGTGACCCTTAACGTCTTCTTGAATGACAAATTTCACTATTAGTCTTTTGTATATTTTTTTAGAATTCTCTTCATATGTTGATCGAATCACACTAATATAATTTTTTTAATTTAATTAAATTATAATGTATATAAATATATACCTCAGCATAAATTACAGTCAGTGTAACAGAAATTAATGAAAGCAGAATTTATTATCGTTTAGACATAAAGGTATGTGTATATAAAGCGCGGCGTTGAGTTCCGCCACTCAACATGCAATAGCTCCAGAATTCGGAGGAAAGTGGGAGACGAAAGTGTCTTAACACTAACTCTACAGTTTCCCTCTGAGGGCCCTAATATGTGCGGGATACAGCGTAAAACTAAAAAATATACCTACATGTGATCCAATGATTTAATAAAAATATAACTCAATATTTTATTTTATTATTATTTCCAATGCATATCATATTTCACAAGACAAGACAGTATCTAAATCACCCACTAGTGACTAGATCTAACAACTTTACAAACACGTTTGTAAATAGATACGTAGAGTGCCCGACACTGTCACGGCATAAAATTCCAACCTTTCTTCTATTTCACGTTTACAATTTATTACCTTCATGCAAATTGAATCGGATATTGGCTGTTGTGTTAACAGTGAATGGAAATAGTCTGTTTCATATATTTTATACACTTTGTTTTAGTTTTTATTTTTACGCGCACTAGAAATGGACAAATATTGCAATGGACTTAGATATTTTATAAAACTGCATTTTGCTTACTGTTACATTCATGTGACGCCAAAATTGGTAGTTTTTCATGTTAGAATAAGTTATTTGACATATTAATAAAGTAATTATTACTATTAATAGTAAGCAGTAAGTTACGTAACCCATACAGTTTAGGACAGAGGCTCTAGCTCTAGAGTGATGAACTCTAGAAAATATCTCTAAGTACGTCTAAATTAGATAGGCTAAATAGGCAAAATTAGAAAAAAATCCCTAAAGTAAGCTACAACATTGTTTTAGAAACCATTATAGAATAACACTATTTTATTTCAAGTGTAATAACTGAATGCATAATAAATTATACTGAATAATATTGTAAAATAAATGAACCCGTTTGATTCATTGCCGTAGAGCTTTAGTGTTATGCCAAAAACATTAAGTACTTATTTATAACTTAAAATATTATATAATTTGAAACATACAATTAAATATATGATTTATGCTATTAATGTATTTTTATCGTGTTGAAAAATATCACGCGCACACAAGTGTGTGACTGTAACGTAACTGGTTGTGGGTTTGATCCCCACTGCCTCTAGAATTCGTCGGCAAATGGGCAGCGAAGTGTCCCTCTTCCAATCTTACTGTGTGCGGGGTATAGCGTGAAGCGTGTATTACTCTTGTTACAATCAATAGGACTTAACAAATATCCATATATGACGTAAATACAAGTATTTACGCATCGCATCGCTTTTTACGCAGCATCAAGATGCTATAAAGAAATTATGTTAAATATGGTAAGTGAAATAAACGAGATATTTTATTTTCAAATATGTATGAATAATAGCATACATACTGTAGCGGCAAATCCACGGATGAAGACTATAGCTTTTTTTAAATCCATTACCGTTCACTAGCAAATTGTCCAAAACCAATTAAGTTGACTATGCACATTTTTTGTACAACACTATTTCTAGATATAATTACTATCCACCCATCCGTGCGAATTTATCCCCTAAAACTAATTATCTATACTTCTAT
>JAKRZM010000631.1:455708-474025 GCA_036379175.1 Heliconius cydno galanthus | reverse complement strand
AATTTTGCATAGACGTCACTAGGACGTAGTCATGGAGACAGAAATTAATAATAACATAGTTCACGCGGGTGAAACCGCGAGCGGGCCTCTAGTATATTATATGCATGTCTCATCGAAATCAAATTCTTAAGTCGTTTTAAATATTGTATATCAAAATTTAAATTATTTGAAAAATTATGTTTTTTTAATAAATCTTGTTGAGATTTTATTTAATTAAAAGTAAAATATATTTTCTTCTTAAACGTTTTGGTAATTTTGAAACAAGATGTTCATTAAAGTTTTACGCGAGAAACGATTTACCTATACAAATAACCGGGTGAATTAAATGTTCCGTTTTCTTTCAATTTCACTATTGAAATAAATTTTTATAAGAACAAAAATACTAAATGAAGGTGACTGCAATTATAGTATCAAAAGAGCTACTTCACAATGCTCTTATCATTAAAATCTTTTGCTAATTGTAGTATTAAATTAAAACAAGTTTTTTTATTCGTTATCATAAATATTCTTTGAATTCTATTTATTAATTAAGAATAATGTAATAACAACAATAAATATAAATAATATATCTAACCATGAATTCACGATTTAGCATTATTTTTTTAACTTCACGCTATATCCCGCACATAGCAGGCTAGGTAGGGAGAACCTGGGAACCTAGTGTTAACATACTCTGTTCCCCACATTCCATCGAATTCTCCAGGAATAGCCGCACATGGCCTTGTTGCGACAGGGAGTAAAAAGGAAAATATTCAATATTTCATTTCGTTGAATAGGAAACGAGCCCACAACGGTAACGTTTACAGTAGCTCGATGTGCCCCTGAGCCACGACGACCTCATGTATATTCACACTAACTTAATTCTCACATGTCGTCAAATTCTATATTGCTATAGGCTGCTAGTATAAACAAACAGAACAAACTATCTATCCCTTCCGTCGTAAGACGAGCACAGGCGGCAAGCGGCGCGCACAAACACAAATCTACGGCACACAGATGTCTAATCAGACAATCGACGACGTCTGTTTCCTCTCGACTCCGGAACATTCGTAGGATATAGTCTTGTCTTAAGATCGGCAATTTTCTTAACAATTTTGAGTTATCTAATGTTTAATGTAAAATCTGTCGTGGTTCAATTAAAAAGTGTCTGACTTTACTGGATATATGTGAATTTATATATTTTCTGTTTTATTTGTGGTGTAGGATTTTTCCAAAATTTAGCTTTTTTGGATTTAACACTACCGTGGCACAGCAGAGACTCTTCCTACCAGTAAAGAAGGCGATAGTACTTTCGATTCTCACTCGGTTATATTTTAATTTCTCGGTTAACACGCAATATCTTGAAATCAGCTGATAAACGAAGATTGGATGAAGACTTTTCATGGTTAGGAATGGTATTCAGAAAGAGAGAAAGGAGTTCAACGCATTTCGTATTTGGCCGACTCTGATTATGTAGCAACGTATCACCAGCTCCCCAAGTGTAACCCCCAACTATAGAACAAGTCAGAAAAGTCCTTACAACGTCTCACTTCAGGAAAAGTAAATCTGCCTTTACTATTTACACAAAAACTTAAAACTTTGGTGAAAGCAAAACTTGTTCGAATTCACAAGCATAAAATAAAGTAGTTTTCTGCATCGACAGGACTTCAAAGTTCAAAACTTACAGTAACTTGTGATTTATCGTTGCATTTATGAGGGGAAATCAATTTAGCGTACACGAACGTTGTAAAAAACTACTTCAATAAAATTGTTTAATATGTTTACAAATATCAATCATATTTCATAGTAAACATAAATAGAGAGGTAGTAAAACTTTTAAAGTCGTCTTTGTTCATTTTTAGGGTTCCGTGCCTGAAAAGGTAAAAACGGAATCCTTATAGGATCTCTTTATTGTCCGTATGTCAAGATCATTTATTTCCAGATTGTATGAAGTTAGGTAGGTAGGCAACCAAAATATACGAACAGTAATAATATATCGATTATGCTGCATTTTGTATGAAATTTCAATAGGGTAATTCCCGTAGACGTGGACGTGAAGTTATGAAATTCACATGAAGCGAGAACTTATAATATAAATAAGGGAAAAAAATCCAAAAAAATATTTTTTTATGTATCATAGAAAAAAATCATTATAAACTTTTATTTCTAGTTCATTTCATACAAAATGATATGCCCGCAAACTTAATTTTGTACTTTTTAGAAACAAATATAATTTCATAAACATGCTAAAAATAAGATAAACATAAGAAAATCTTAATTGTCTTATCCATTTCTAAGTACGTGTGTGCAAGTAATTAAGCAAAGCAAAGCAACATTAAACCCTTTTGCTAGACATTACAATGGCGAGCAAATGGCGATGTTCATCGGTTTTATTTGAAAACTTTTATTTAGTTCCATTTAGTAGCTTCAAAAACGATGATAACATTACTAACTGTATATAGTATAAAGGAAAACTGTATTTTGTAGTGTAAATTTAAAAGCTAAGAAAATAATGGAGAGCTTAAAGTTTTCTATTTGTTGTATATTATGTTCCTTCGTCTTTCTTTAAGTTTCTTTTAAGTTTCTCTACAAAACAAAACTTATAGAATAAAATACTAGTTGTACGTTCGGTTATTATTATTAAGAAGAAAATCGAACAAAAGCTGAATCTATGAAGATATTGTAGTAGATAAAGTTATTCAGTCATTATATATTGAACTGTAATAAATCTTCGCCATTGTTGTCTGCGCTAAGATCTGTTACGAAGAGATATTCTCTGTTCAGCCTCCTTATTTCTGATCTTTATCAACAAATGGAAGCCTTTATAAGATCTTGTTTTACTAAGAAAAACAATAAGATATTTCTTGTCATTTCATTTATTTAAGTAACGTTATTTTGAAATAGAATTATTTAATGGAAGCTACGTTAACTATACAAAACAATTGTCTAAGATTACAATATAAAAAGAACTAGTGCTTACATAGTTAGGTTAGTGAGTTATGCAAGGACTCTGTCTCTCACATGTCCTTTAAAAGAATAACAGATGTTATAATAAGAGAGAAACCCTTCAATTTATCTATGTGCATATGTATTCGCCATATATAACCGGTCTGATCTTGCGCTTAAAGTATAATAGAAATGGCTGTCCATTAACAGTTGGTCGTCACTTTTCTTATTTATTTATTCATCCATTCCATTATTTTTTATACAATTTAATGGTTATACCTTCTCGACGTAAAGCTCTTACTACACAAACCTAACTGAGATGTCTAATTTATTCATATTTACTTATAATTTAACGAATTAACCTACTTTGTAGAATAGAGCATTAAGCTGAAAAAAAATATATAACTATATTAAAATACTGCCACAAGAGTACTGCATTTACGTATAAAATAGACAGTACTATAAAGTACAAGTCTAATAAAGGTATATAAGTTATATACAAAATGTATAATAATATATTTTATTGTTACTGTAATAATAAGTTCTTCTCCTCCCTCGTTATTCACAATTCTTTAAATAAAAAGCGAGTCAACTCTTTTGTCATAAATCGAGCCTCCCTAATTTCTAATTATAATCATTTTATACTGTTCGCAATATATATTTTTGGTTAAAAAAGTTTTAAAGATAAGCCTTACTTATTGTCCTCATAAATAAATATTTCACCTCAAAAAAATTGATAAGATCCCTTGTCTGTGAAATCATATTAATATTTGGATAGCTACACGGATAGTAAGTTCATTTATCAAAATAAAATTTTAAAATGTGATCTAAAGACTTTCACAAATAATGGTGAGAATCACACACAAAAGCTCTTTAACTTTGTAATTTTATTGTCAAGACCCATGTAAATATATGGTAAATTATGCCTCTTATATGACTTTTATTTAAAACTGAATTATAAGATTTATATTGTCAAATATTATATTAACTATATATAATACTAGCGGCCCGCCNGTCAAATATTATATTAACTATATATAATATTAATAGATTTATATTGTCAATATAAATCTTTTCACATTTACTACAAAACGAAACTGTTCCATAGACAGCTTCCTCCGCTCCGATTTATATCATGGTATCAAACAACGAAAAGCCTTCATAAAGCGTCTTCCTGAGCTTATGAAACAATAAGGCATTACTTGCCATTTTCTTTACGTATTTATGGGTAGTAAAGTACGACGGCAGAAAAGATATTACAGACTTTAATTTTATTCTTTTATGGTTAGAGATGTTTCTCGAACACAAAATATGTTATGGGTTCCTTTATTACTGGCTACGGCGGTTCTAAAAGGACAATCTGAGAATTTTATTAAAATTCTATTAGATTTTCTCTTTAGAAATAATTTTCTTCATAATTAATATTAACTACACCGTTGTCGTGGTGTAGCCGACAAGTAATATTTAAAAAAAATCAGTTTCTCAGCAGATACAGATCTGCTACACTGCAGGGAAAAGAACCTAGTGGTAAAACACTCTGTTCCCCATTTTAAGCCGAATTCTAGAGGCATTGCAATGCCGCGCTTCGTTTTGACACCAGAATAAAATATATATATAAATTTAAAATTAATATTTAATTTCCACGAAAAGGGATCAAACCTACAACCAGACGCGTTTACAGTCACACACAAGTGCCCCTGCACCAGACTGGCCTCATATACCTAATATTAAATCAAAAAATCTCAACATATAAAATTATATATGATGCATTTCATTTTAGCACACCGTAACTCAGCGAACTAACACTGTTCAGTGAATTTAAATGTTTCACGTCACAAAAGGCGTTATGCAAAGGAAATTTGCGCAATCGATAGTCAGCATTCAACCTTTGTGTTCCCAGAGTAACGATAAAGGAGCACGCGAAGAATACAACCGCTCCAACCGTGCCCGCAGCGTATCAATTTGCTACCTACCTCTTTCTCTGTGAGGTAGTTTTAAAGTTTCAGTAGGTATGTCATTTTAAGCTTATTCTTACCAAAAAACTTAGAAGCGACCCGTTTTAGAAGTTTTCAACCGAGCTTGTATAGTAGAGCTGGTTAAATGTTAATATCGGAAATATTTTAAGAATGTGACGAATTTTTAAATATTTAGTTTTTACACTATATACTTTTATTATATAAGAGAAATAAATTTTACGTTTTTAAATATCAATTGTTATAAAAAAATACATTTAAAAATATTAAAAAAAAACACTCTACCGAGGGTGTGACAAGGGTCCAAGCCATCAGTGGCTAGGGCTCTACTACTCGTAAGTTATAGTATAGTAGTAAATTTTACTAACCAAGGTTATGATTTTTATTATACTTCTTTATTTATGATTTAATAATTTCTAAAGCGAATTGTTGTATCGTAGGTATTACAAAGTTGTAAAGAGTCTAGGTCAAAATATTGTATTAGCATATCGCTTGAGCCCGAGCTGGGCGCATGCATATTGATGTCGCTTTTTCACCGGTCTGACATGTTAATGGTTGAATGATGTTAAGTTGAAGTCAATATTTCACAATTTAATAATATATATTGCTTTAAAATTTAACATGATTCACAAATATCTAGTAATATTTTCCACATACACTCCGTTCCCCACTTTCCGCCGAATTCTGGAGTCATTGCGTGTTGAGTGGCGGAACTCAACGCCGCGCTTTGTCTTAACACCAGAGCAGAGAAAGGGAAATATAAATTTCAAGAAATATTTCAATTCCTTTCAAACTCTCCATTGGATTACAGTACAATAAAAAACTTATTTCTCTTCATATAAAAAAGAAATGTAATATTCAAATTTAATCAAATACTGTAAATAGAGTGAATAGAGTTATCTAATAATCTACGGCTAAAACTTCAAAAGACTCTGATTTACAAAGAAACCTCCAACAAATATCATTAATCAAAGTTGTTCCCAGTAATATTGGAAACATTTTCCCAAATATTAATACCCATTCGGTTCGTAGACCGCTAAGTTTGTTACATACCTACTCTTACAAAGAAACGTATGAAAAACTTTTGCCTTCCGACTCGTTTGTACTGCGGTATCACACCCTCGGGGGCTGAAGCTAACCTCTTTTAACACACTGAACATGTATTGATTCAAATAGCTCTCAATATTTTTTTATCCTGTTATTACTTTTGTACACTTACTAGCTTTCATCGTGCATGGTAAAGTTTTTATAAAAGCTTATTAACTTTTGACTATATTTTTTAAATAAATAAATATAAATGTATTTTTAAAAAAATTCTAATCTTTCTTTTTATTCTCTCTTTCTCTGTTTCTTTCTATTTATTCGTCTTATGAAAGATGATAAACATTTTGCTAAGTAAAATTAAAAAGGCGCTATGACTATATCATTCATCTCTGTTAAACGTTTCGACGCTAGCACCTCGTGCCTTTACGTAGTAGAGAGTTCGTGCTACGGTGATACATGGCTGCAGCGATAGTAATATATCCCAGCTTCCTTTTAAATTTTAGGAACACATTTTATGTGACTACCTTTCTTTGTTTTCTCACCATGACTCCTCGCTTAACTTCTTCTTTTTCATCCGAAATATATTCGTATTTTAACTGACCACCTTAATTTTATATTTCGGAGCCATATATCAACTTTTTTTTTTTTTAGCTTCACGCTTTATCCCACATGTAGGATAGGCAAAGGGAGCCTAGTGTTGAGACACTCCGCTCCCGGCTTTCCGCTGAAATCTGAAGGTATTGCGTGTTAAGTGGCGGACGTGAACACTGCGCTTTGCTTCGACGAAGAAATGAAAATATCAAATATTTCATTGCCTCCGGTGGGAATCGAACCCACAACCTATCGCGTTTACAGTCACCCGCTTGTGCAACTGTCCTCGTAAAATAAACTTTATTTATCTTTTAATTAAAATACGTACTTAGACGTTATATTTGCGAATCTTTTCGAATGTCACATTTTCATTTGTAAAATATATATTCCAATTGCTGTGTAATTTCATTTCAGCTATCACGTCGCACTTAAGCTCCTTAGAATAATACACTTGTTTTTGCTTATTTGCTGGCAGTATTGTCATCAATCGCGCACCATTGTTTGAATGTTTGGATGCGAAGCTCTTTTGTCTGGATAATATTGATCCATTGTTGGGAGATAAAATACTCTAATGCGTGTAAATGATTGATCGCCTTCTATAGTGGTCTAAATATACACCTACTTATAGACCTTTGCGTTATCTTCCTCGGATGCGTATAACATCTTAGATGTTTTAGTTTTTAACTCATAGTTAAATGTTATTAGAAATTAATAAATTGTGTTCAATTTAAAACAAGTAAGTACGTTTAAATCTACATCAGAGACATAAAATTTTAAAAAAGTTAACATTTTAGCTGACTTTTTAAAAATTAAATATCAACTAGACGTCAGGTTTACTAATTATAAAGTAGTGGAACTTTATATTTACTTTTTTTAATTGCTTGCGTTATGAAACCACAAGGAAATTATTTATTCTTCCGGCCTCACGGTATACATTGCAAATTAAGTACATATTAGCTTATACAAAGCAATCCACGTTATTTAGCTATTAACCAATTAAACTGGAAATTAAACATTTTCTCTAAAATAAAGACCAGTCGTGACGCATGGACAACTGCTACTGGTTGTGGGTTCAATCTCCACTCGAGGAAATGAAAGATTTAAATTTATATTTTCATTGCCATGTCTTAAAATTTCGGCTGAAAGTAGGGAACGGAGTGTCTTATCACTAGGTTTCCTTTGCCTACCCTGCTATATACGGAATGCAGCGTGAAGGTGATTAGATTTCTTTTTATTTTCTAAAATAAAACTGTAAAAGATAATAACGAAAAGAAATTTACAATCGACCACTAAGTTTCGTACAACGCCTCAAGCTATTATTGTTATAATGATATACGAGTGTATTGTGGCATTTTCTATATTACGTCGATGATTTATCTAAAGGCCATGCGTGGCGCAGGGGCAAAAATATCTGACTGGAAACACGACTGGTTGTGGGTTTGATTCCCACTCGGGGAAATGAAATATTAATTTAAATTTATATTTTCATTTCTTCAATCTGGTGTCGAAGCAACATATCCTATATTACACCGAAGATTTATGTATAGGAGTTGATGAATGCGGCCAAACATGATTGAAAAAATTCTCAGCTGTGATTTGCTCAAAGTAATAAAAACAATAGTTAAGCCAAGAGTCGCAAATTACGTTTTGAACAAAACTAAGGGCCAGCGCTGGTAGTAAACAAGGATTCCCATTGGCTTTATTTGAAAACTTTTGATCGCTTTTAGTTGGAGAAAAAAACAAACGTTTTATTGTATGTATTGCATACTTCATATTTTTCAATAATGATTTTATTTAAGTGAATGCAAATGTATTGTTTTATTTTTCTATCAAAATATTAAATTGTTATTATTAATATTTTTATAATGTTTTTTTTATTAACTAGTACCTGCTATAGTTATTAGTTATTAGCTGAGTTAAAATAAATAAAAAATCTGAGTAAAAATACAATTAAGATCAAACAATATAAAACAATACTCAAACTCTATTTTTTTAATTATATGATGTATTCATTCGATACTAACTGCCTTTCTAGCTGCCTATTTGTTTGTTCTTCTTAATAAATTTATATTTAAGTATTTTCAAACAGGTTTTAGAAGTTTATGTGTTAACCTAAAAATTATCGTAAGATCAGTGTGTAGAATTATATATTACGATTTGTAAAGCTTTTAGAAAACTGATCGGAATTCGTATCCACTATTATATTGACAGAAATTCTACCATAGACATAACTACTGCTATATCCAATTTAAGGGTGATCATAAACTCAGTACTGACAAACCATGAGAGTAATTACCGACACGGCGCCGAGCACGCAGCACACTCGTATATCTCTTTTGTAAGCGAGATTAAAGAGGCAGTGGCGTGGGCCGTTACCATCCATCTCCTATAAATGCTGTTTCGACGCCAGCCCCCGCCCCCTATTCAGTAGCAACTGTAAACTACTCAATTTTATACTGGAACTCCTTCGAAATTTTACAAACTCATTGACAAAACCGACAAATTGCTATTATTTTTTAGAAGTATACGGAATATGGAATGATTATGATTAAATGCCAGAAATCTTTAATCAATCTTTTAACAAATGAATTTGTTAGTAGTAGAGTATATTATCATTGAAAATTATTGGTATTTATAGGTCTAATTGTTTTAGTGCCTCTGAAAAATATACAAACCACTCTAAGTTGTATGAACATTAGTATTAAATTGAGTAAATTCATTACCGTTAAGGTATTTTTTAGATTCAGTTAGGACATTCCGTTTCCCACTTTCCGCCGAATTTTCGAGACGTTTGACGAGCGTTTTGTCTTGTTACGAGACCAAAGAAATGAAAATAATATATAATTCATTTCCCTGGGGGGTATCGGACCCACGACCTTCGCATTTACAATCACAGGACGTGCCACTGCGCCACTACGCCCTCGGCCTTCAATATAATTGCCTTATTATGATCAAATATCATTAATTATGTCATCATCATAAAATGATTATCACGATATCTTCGTTTACGTTTTTCCATCCATATTTAGCGGGTGACCCATGTAAAGTTATATGACAATTTAGTAAACAACCGTCTATCCGTATAAAATTTGGCAAACTAACACGTTCGGCGAACACTGTTCCAACTCTGAATTTCAATTAGTCCCGTCTAGCCAATTCCGCGAGAGAGCCAACCGTAGGCTCCAAATTTCTCTACGTGTTGATACAGCCTGGCCTGGCTGCGCCCGACAGCGGACAGGCCGACAGTTACGCACTGAACAAAACATTTTAGTTGGTCGTGTGTTTCAGGTTTACATTTCGGACTTACCAACACACAACCAGTAATTATATTTTGAGTGACGTTTTTTTAAACCCCGTATTTAATATTTTTATTTCAATTTTTTTTTATTGAAAAACAGCTCCGCTTTTTCCTGTGTACCTGCTGAGCGGGAAGCTGTTTTTGAGCTGTATTGTATATATACGCGTATATCCTAATTAATCATGTATCTTTAGTATTTATGTAGAAGGCAGAGAAAACACAGTATTTTGGCACTCCGTTACCCACTTTCCGGCCATTTTCAGAGTCGAGTCGTCAAGTGGTTTTCTCTAAATATAGCTAATCATGAATCCATTTGTTTTCTAATTTATAATTAAAAAAGCAAATTTATATTATAATAAATTATATAATTTCATCTATTCCAAAATAACCATGTTTTAAGTGCATATAGTTATTTACTCTATACTATAACACAAACAACGTCTTTCTGTTAGTCTGGGCTATTTTCCGGAACACCTGTAGGCTGTGGTGCAACATACAAGAATATTCTAATCGCATTTGCCGTGCGTGCGTACCTAAATAAATACGCAAATACTAAATAATGTTCTATTAAATACGACAATTTTTGCGAACAAAATGAAATAAAATACCAACAGATTTAAATTATGATGATTTAAAGTGTATAACAGTATAATTATATAACCATACTAAAATAAATAAAGAATTTTCCCAAAATACATTCAAATAATATTAAATATATACAACAAATAATCTTTTAAGAAAAGTGAACTTAAAATTCTGAAGTACAAAAGACTTGAACCTCCGCCACAGAATAATTAATAAAGAAAGTAATTAACTTTTATCGTCACGCTGGCTGCGAACTTAGCCAAGTATTTTACGAATGCTAATAAACTATTGTAGCGGAATAAAACGCTTAAAACATTTTTCATCTCAATCTTACCATTATACTATTTTATATCACTGCTTAGCAAAATCCGATTCTTTTGCAGGATATATTTATTATATTGTTTTATATGAAACGATATTGATTACCACCCCCCCACTGCCAAATTGGGAAGCATTGCATGTTGAGTATATTAATCAATATACAATATTAACTGTATATACATATACATACAGTAAAATATTGTATATGTAACTCATTTAATCAACTGTTTCTATAATGATATCTGTTTCTATTTATTTTATTTTATTTATTTATGATATATTTACTTTCTTCACTGCTATATTCGCTAAATTTTATAGTTACACTAGCGGCCAGCTCGCGGTTGCACCCGAGTGAACTATGTTATTATTAATCCGTCTTAATGACTACGTCCTAGTGACGTCTATGCAAAATTTGAGACTCCTAGCATTTGNATATATATAGATAAACCTTTCCATAAATAAGATTAAATAAATTTATACATTTACTATTACATTAACAATCAAATACAAAGTTTTTAAATAAATATGAAGCAAAGTACGTAAAGCGTTAATTACGTGACGTAGGCACACTGTGTTAGTTACATAGGGGAACAGAAGCCAAATAGGAATATGCAGGTAAAGCAGAACTGTTAGATTACTTCCAGACAATTAACATCATTTTCTTGATGAGTAGCACAAATTATTAGTTCCTCCCGTCTCTTCCTCAGTCAGTGTATCGCAACAAAACTTATATAAATAAGTGACTTATAAGTTTCAAGACTCATAAATACCAAAATTATAATAAAAATAATGTTTATAATTATTTTAATTTCAAAATTCAAAATTCTATTTTATCACAATTTACAATACGTGTACATACGAGTATATAAATCATATCATAGCCCTATATATTCTTGTTATATTACAGGTACTCGTAGTTTCCGTGACGCACCGGCGCTATATTGTCAGCAAGCAGCTATTAATTGACTAAATTCCTACACTCCTGCCATTGCTGAACGTAGCCCGATAGATAGCTAATTACCTAAATGTGGCTTGTTAGTTCAATATGGTAGGGCTGCGAGGTTGCGAGGCTGCGAGGCTGCGAGGCACGGCGTAATGTTTGCATACCTGCCATTAATTATTCATATTACATGAAAATTTTGTCACTATGTTATTTATTGTTTGTACTATGTCTGATCAATCATCAATTTTATTGTCATTGTATTTTATTTTTCTATATTTATTTTTCATTTACATTTATAATAAATAAATACATGTTTTATGTTATAACAAATTAAAATGAGATTACGATAGACGAGATGTAGTTAATATCTCGTCACAATTTCTGTTATATTATATTAGCAAGATGAAGTTATATTATATGTCTAGGATATGTTAATATATTTCCATTTATAAAATAAATTTAAATCTAGATCGTCTCTAAAATCCACATTTATTTACAAGTTCACATTTAACAACTCAAATTTAAATATATTTATTTAAATTCTAAAAAAAACTTAAAATCAATCAACCAAAGATACATCTATAAACAAAAATAAGCTACAAACATTAATAATTAAATTTTACACCAGAATGTATGACAAATTATCATGACTTAACAAAATTGGCGTAATGGCTTGCTTAGGAAGCACATGAATATTCATTCGGGTTAAATTGCTAGATGAAGCTTCAAAAGCTGTATATATTATATACATACTGGAAGTACTGTAATTATTTCTTGTATGCCAATTACTTACTATACATGTATAAGACTAATTGCTGTAATGCAATCAAATTAGATCAGCTTCACACTGCATCAGCAGGGTAGGCAGAGGAAACCTGGTGTTAAGATACTCCGTTCAAGTTGAATTATAAGTATCTTTTATCAGGTAAAGTAGAACGTCTATTACGTAACTTAACGTTATGCATTTACGCTGTTATATATATATTTTTTGTACGTATAGTTTGTAAATACTACGAGTCACGATATTAAGGGATTTTGAAAGCTTATTTTAATCATATACTAATATTATAGTCCTCGAGATAGATTAATATTGCAAAATATAACGGCCATTCTAAATAATATTACAATATGCTCGGAAGATTATTAGCAAAACGTGTACGCTAACAAGAGTCAGATTAGACGCAGTAAGTACAAATTGCTCTACGTGCTAGCTAAATCCAAAATGTTGGTACTGAAAAGAAGATTAGATATTCTAACTAAGAATCTACTCAATATTTCCTTTTGATTTGTTTTGTTATTACTAAATATTTCCTATTAATATTATTCTGCTACTAATAAATTATCGTTGACATATTGGTCCAGCTCCTTTACATTTATCCTGAATAAAATATGTCTATAAGAAAATATGTAAAGGTACATATTATCAATACTTATGTGATTGCCTAATTTTACTTTTTTATAATATAAATATTTCAAGTAAATCGCCCCCATCCAAACCCCATCGTGACATAAATGTCCAGTTTATATTCCGACTAAATGTGATATAAATATTATGATTAACCAAAGTGACTTTGATGATGGCCATCTTGTGTGTAATTATGTTCAATTACCAGGACTTGAGGAACTAGGAGATAAAGACCAGGATTATTTTATAAAAATTTATTCTTAATAACTAAACGTGCAGGTATCAGTCACGAGATATCCCCATCTCTACACACGTTGGAATTGATTACGTAACGGCTACGACGCAATGTTGAAATTAGCACCAGGGTTCTTCTACAATATATGTTGTAGTTGGGTAGTAACGTCTGGAATAAAATATCATTGTTTATTCATATATCAACAGTATTTGTGCTTTGAAGGCAATAATAAATTCGTTGCTAATATGGAATGTTGATGTCCTAACTTCAGAAAAAAGGCCGTATTCCATGTAATTAAAAAGTAAGCTCCGTGAGTGATTAACGTAGACGTAAACAAATTTAATTGTAAGCACCAGAGAAATCTGTAAAATTTCCACCATTCAAGTTGTTTTTTATTATACTAAATTCATTTCCTAATTTTTTTTATTTCAATATAAGGGAATGTTTTCTCTTCGAAACAGATATTTTACCTATGTAAATGATAAAATATTTACCTATTATATTATGATTTTTTTATAATATATAGCGATGTTGAAAATTCAATCCACTTCAATAATTATTTTAATTTCATCAAATATATAAAATTGAATAAATAAAATCTTTCGTCAACTCGCTCGTAAGCCCGTTTATAAATATGAAATAGCTGCCTATAAATTACACATGGAGCTGATGATTTAATTTACATAAAAAATTATAAAATCCTTTAACAACGTGTATTACTTGTAGTGTGAATTAATTAATAACTGCTTTTTTTATAAATAAGCTACATTTTGGCAAAATAGTTGTTATCTATAAATTCAATAAATACCTGTATCCCTGTCCACTGTATCCACCGTATCCACCACCATACCCGTATCCACCGCCATATCCGTAACCGCCGCCATATCCGTATCCGCCACCGTATCCGCCGCCGTATCCGTATCCACCCCCGTAACTTCTGCCTTGTAGGGCACCGCCTACTAAAGCACCGCCGATAAGTCCAGCTTTAGCACCGATCAAACCAGCTCCTAATAAACCAGCTCCAAGAGCTCCAGCTCCTACTACACCAGCACCTAGGGCTCCGGCACCTGTTACAGAAATAATATGGTGATAATAAATTCTCGAAGCATTGCGTGCTGAGTGGCAGAAGACAATACCGCGTTTTTCCTCACTACCAGAACCAGGAAATGAAAATATTAAATATTACCGAGTAGAAATTTAACTCACAACCTCCACGTTCGATGGTACCACTGCGTCACGACGGCTTTCAAGGAATTAATTATTTCTCTAGTCTGACAAAAAAACATTTGGCGTTGTCTATACAAAGAGAATTCCTACTCAAAGGTATGTAGAGCTAAAACGATGTATAAATTATATAAAACTATCATATTTTAAGTTGTTTAATGAGCTTAACTCCACCTCAGTTCCTTCGAGTTGTACCGTAAAGTTGGTTTTGCTCAGGTATTCTAAAGAATTATCAGACTTCTACAGCTGTTTTCAGTCAATTAACTTGCTTTGTATGACAACTATTTAGTTCCGTGCTTAGATTATGTGAACATTTATTAAGATTTTCTTTCATTGTATATTTTTGTAATATTTTCCTTAACTAAAATAGCTTTATAATCACCTTAAATGCTGTTATAATAATAGTCTTATTATTTCTGCTCATTAAACCTAACAAATTATCTTTGCGACACTATTCATCAATTTCAAGTAAAACTAGTTTTATAGGAATTCCCTGCTTATATGGATATTAAATGTTTTTTTTCAAGTAGGTAGAGGTAGCTTAGTGGTAAGACACTCCTCTCTCCGCTTTCTGCCGAATGGAGGCATTGTGTGTTGATTGGCGGAGCTCAACGTTGCGATTTCTCTCGATACCAGTGCGAAGAAATGAAAATATTAAATGTTTTATTTCCCCGAGTGGGAATTGTACCCACAACCTATCACGTTNAGCTAAAACGATGTATAAATTATATAAAACTATTATATTTTAAGTTGTTTAATGAGCTTAACTCCACCTCAGTTCCTTCGAGTTGTACCGTAAAGTTGGTTTTGCTCAGGTATTCTAAAGAATTATCAGACTTCTACAGCTGTTTTCAGTCAATTAACTTGCTTTGTATGACAACTATTTAGTTCCGTGCTTAGATTATGTGAACATTTATTAAGATTTTCTTTCATTGTATATTTTTGTAATATTTTCCTTAACTAAAATAGCTTTATAATCACCTTAAATGCTGTTATAATAATAGTCTTTTATTATTTCTGCACATTAAACGTAACAAATTATCTTTGCGACACTATTCATCAATTTCAAGTAAAACTAGTTTTATAGGAATTCCCTACGGATATTGGAATTTATTTATTTTTTTCAGGTAGGCAGAGGTAGCCTAGTGGGAAGACACTCCACTCTCCACTTTCCGACGAATGGAGGCATTGAATGTTGATTCGTGGAGCTCAACGCCACGATTTCTCTCGAAATCAGTGCGAAGATATGAAAATATTGAATATTTAATTTCCTCGAGTGGGAATTGTACCCACAACCTATCACATTTATAGTCACACGCTTTTGCCACTGCGCCACGACTGGCCTCCTAAAATTTACTTAAACTTAACTTAACCTTTTAAGTAAGTTATTTTTACCATAATTAGTAAGTTATTGGTACCATAATTCTGCAGATCATATATTATTTTATTCTTGTTAGTATTATTATAGCACAAAAAAACTAGAACTTTATTGTATAGTAGATGTCTCTTACAACATTATCAGTCATCAATATCGGCTCGCAAATGAAGTGCCAGGAGAGTCACGCGCGGTACTTGGCAACAATTTCACGCTGTTTTGCCCTGCATATCAATAGCTCCAATAATCTCTATTTGCCAATCTACATATTTTGCTTATAAACAAGTTATTTATATTATTATTTTTTTTAAATAAAGGGGTTTTTAGCTCATATTTTAAGATAATTAATTGTATATATAATATGGTTATATACGTATATTTGTATATGGCTTATAATTTGATACAGAAAACTGTGCCTGTTATTTTATATTCCTATATATATAATGTTGAATATTCGAAAGTATATTTTACTCACCTAGGAGTAAATGCCTCTTCGGTCTAATATTTTGTACAGGTTCAATCTGGACTAAGTCGTGGGAGTCAACGGGTTGGAGCACATTGATCAACGGGCCATGTTCCACGGCGAAGCTCACCGCGCACACCACTAATAGACTGAATACAACTGAGCAAACCTTCATCTTGGACTGGAAGAAAAATTAAAATATATTTTTATTCTTAAAATGATATTGCATATAAATATGTTAGCGATTAAAACATAATAGGTTCAGTTACATTCTTTAATTATTATTTTAAAGTTTTATCAAAATGTGCTTAACAGTTCTAATGTCACTATACATTTAAATAATATTTAATTTCGAAAGACAACAAACAAAGATTTTTTTTGTTTCTCATTTAGTTGTAATAGGTAATAACTAGTAACAGTATCGTTTATCGAATACTTTAGATTTTCCATTCATATTTAAAAATTCTTCAAATTAAATTACCATATTACCACTGGTAGGTTAAATAAAATTGTATTGAATTCATCTTCTATAACATGATTTAGAAGCGAGATTGAGTCTATTTACTGACTCTCTGCAATGGACGTACTTTGTTTCTACTACTTTGCAGATACACTTAGCTCTTGACTGCTAACTAAATTTAATATACATAAACCGACGACTCATGCGATGACGACGACATATATATGTATGTATTATATAATATATATATAGTAAGTATAATATAGTTTTTTTTTTTTATTAATTAAAAAAATTATGCCATTTTTCTTTAATTAACCACATTTTTAAGTTAATGTTAGGTATATGTAAATAGATGAAACATTTCATATACCTACATCGCTACCAATATAAATGAATTGTATATCGTCGACTTAGAGTGTTAACTTGTTAAAAGCTTGTTAAGCAAATTATCAGGAGAGACAAAAATATATGAGTTTATATATTATCAGATGGTTTTCTCAATTTCGAAAATTGATTAAACATAAAATAAAATATAAAGGTAAGCTTTGTAAGTTTTTTACACTTTCGAATGGTATTAAAATATACATAACAAAAACACTAAAAATGAATTTAGCAGGATTACACTCTAAGCCGACGATATATATATATTTTTTAAACATTACACATGAATTTAGGAAAACGCTCACTTGAGGTAAACCAATACGTACAGTGAAGCTCTATGGAACACACTTATTATGTATTGAATAGTATATAATATTATTTTTGTCAAATTATTATTTAAAAAAATACATTTTCTTTTTTACTATTTTCTTCGAGATAATGGTAACAAATTGATAAGAAAATTAAAAATTATAAATTTGGTAATATTTCAATTTTATGATAGGACCTACCTGTCGAAATGATAGTGACACTATGACAAGATACACATATACACTGTGCTCGGAGATCCTGCTTGCTACTTTTATAGGTCGCGCGGCCGTCCACGGCATATATCACTGAAGTCAACGATCCTTACGTGTCACAGCCACACCCTAAAATTTTCTTTATATTTTTACTACAAGATATATCGGCGATTTTATAATTAATGGTGGAATCAAAAACTGTTATAAAAACAGGTTAGTACAAGAGTACAAATACAATATTGATATGGGTACATATGTAATATACTACATATTTACCATACCATATCATAGCACTTTTCTTATTAATATATAAATATATAATATTTAAAGTGTTGATTTAATTGTAAACCCAAAGCTTTTTATGTTGTGGGCAGTATCAGACAAGTTCCAACGGTGTCTTGACGTTTTCGCGTTGGTTGTAAATTCAAATTCAAATTCAAAATATTCTTTATTCAAATAAACTTTATAAGCACTTTTGAATCGTCGAATGTACATGTCAACAAAAAGCTACCACCGGTTCGGAAGGCAGTTCTGCTGAGAAGAGCCGGCAAGAAACTCAACAGTTGCTCTTTT
>JAKRZM010000631.1:427330-446946 GCA_036379175.1 Heliconius cydno galanthus | reverse complement strand
TATTTATTGTACAAAATAAAGAGATTTATGTGGGATCAGGGAATATGATATTTCCACATAAATATATATAACACACACACACATGCATAACATAATAGACAGTTATTAAGCAGCGGCCCCGCCCAGGACTGTAAACACAAACAAGATAGTTTTGGGTTCGATTCTAAATCGGTGGATTGAATTATTTTCATTTTCTCGCTCTGGTAAGGAGACAAACGGAGGCGAAATGAAGTTCCGGGTTGATGTAAAGAATATTAAGATACAAATAGTAATTTAAAAATACACATGATATATATTGGTACATTCTAAAACCTTTTATAAAAAACTAATTATATAGTTGATTACACCAATTATATTATTATTTTAAATAATTGAGTAGTTGAATTAAAGAACGGGAAAATAAACTTGATAATGAAAATAATTTACGACTTTGTCTCATAATGTTTAGAGGACATAGTGGTTATTTTCTATCACCTTCACAAAACATAATAATATCTCAAAGATATCGAGGTATAAAAGGAAATCGATTAAGTTTTAAGAAAAGAATAAAAAAATAACTAATACAATAAAATGTGCAGTATAAATTATACCATCTAAGCTTAATACGACTAATTGGAATATCTATATTTTTTTTTCATATTTATAAAGAATAGAAAATAATTGATGAAAATATTTAGCGATATAAGAACGTATAGCCTTATAGGCTGGACCTTTTGAACGGTATCTAAATGGCGCGAAATTTACCATATACTTATTCATTCATACTTTTTTAAAGATTAAAAGTGGTTGTTATAAAGATAACGAAGTAACAACGTTATGCCCAGCATTGAATCATTTGCATGGTGTCATGGTCGTTCATTAATTATCTTTAGATAATCATTGAAAAGATCTGTTAATTTTCTATACATTTCTATTGGTAAGCTAAGAGACAATGAATAAATATTTTTTACAATATCTATTTAACCTTTAGTATCTGATTATGCAAATGAATGACTGACTGGTTATAATTAAGCAACCATACGACATTCATATAGTCTATGGTTTATAGATAAACTTTAGCTATGTAAATTTTAAGATATATTTCAAAACTAACGAAGGTTACGATTTCTATTCCGTAAAGGACAAATCGAAAACACGCTTTCGACATTATGTTCTAATTAATTGAAAGAAAAAATATATATGCTCACCTCTCAACTTCGACGTATTTTGGCGCATGACTGTAATGTAAAGCCAAAATTAAAATAAATAAAAGCAATATAATAAATAAATGCTACACATAAATATGCAATTATAAATATAAAAATAATAATAAGAATTAATTTAATTGTTAAAAATATTAGCATAATGTTTAAATGTCATAAATAAATATGTTGATTAATATGTTAGTTAGCCTTTACCGTGGATCAGTTTCAATAACGACTTTTGGGGGTACTGACTGTTTTTTCTTGAGTGCAATAGCGCCTACTACTCCGGCACCCACAGCACCTACTTTCACTGCCTTCAAACCTAAAGCCCCTGTAAAATTAAAATTATATTTACAGTACGTTGTATCACAATAGGCAAGTTAGCCTTGATCTATAACGGAATCCTTATACAATGAAAACCAGTAGGTAAAAATATATATTTTAAATAAATCATTTTAAACAAATTATGATTCAAAATTACTAGTTAAAAACTGTTTATTTAACACTACTCTATTAAAATTATACTACTCCATTAAAATTTAAAAAATTGGTATTAAATTTGTTGGTGCTTAAAGCCAGGTAGGCAGGTATGGCTGTTAACATGACAAGTTGTGGGATCGATAATACTCACCACAATCTTATTCTATATAAAAGATAAAAGATGATTTCCAATTCCACATATCTTTAAAAGAAGCAATGACTATTATTTCAAGTGACCATGATATTAAATGACTTCAAGATTTCATATGACTTCGTTTATTTCTCATTTTACGGTCAATTTATTTCAGCCTGGTTAATGAAACTCATAAAGTAATATTTACTGAAACTCTTTATGCTTTAGCACATAAACTATAATTCGATATATAAAATATTCGTATTAACAAACAAACTCGTATAATAATACAAGAAAATATATATATTATTATTATTGTATATGTATTTATCGGCAAACAATTTACCGAGGCAATGTGTGGCACAGTTGAAAATATGCATATATTTTTATATAAAAAAAACTTGCATCTCCTCTCGTTAGACAGAGCGCGGAGTTAAGTTATGCTAATCAATATGTAATGTTTCTAAAGTGAACGGAACTCTTTCCATTCATTGGAAAGGATTACTTTGGATAACAGAGGGATCTTATGATACTTATATCTTTGACGATAACTATTTTAACAAAAACTTACCAAGGATAAGTTTCTTCTTCAGAAGTAGCAGACCTCTTTTCGTTCTTGCGCCTCTTTCGTGCTCTGGTGTTTCGTACAGTGACTCGTGGATATTTTGTACGTCTTGCGTATTTTCTGGGTACTCATAATGCACGCTCGCTGCAACAACGGCTACGAGACAAGCCAGAACAATGATTGTTGAGGACTGCATGTTTTTTTCCTAAAAAACCAATGACCGATTTGTATTAAATTTAATCTTAAAAAAAAAAGAGCATGATTAAACACTTGGCTATGCCATGGTTAAATATTAAAAAAAAATAAACAAAAAGCTTGAATATTTGAAAATTGTACTCGTATATTTGAAATATGACAAAAATGTTTTTTTAAACTCTACCTACGTTACAAAAATCAGTACTAATGTGTGAGAAATTCAAATGTAAAATATGTGCTGAATACAAAATATTCGTAGGTACGTAACAGCAAGGCGCCAGGGATGATTTAATATGGAGCAGACAGGTTTACAAATTGTATACTTATATATGAGGATGCACACGACTGAACGAACAAATTTATTTTCCATGAAATGCCGCAAATCATTACATGTAGGCGGAATTATTTAATGCCATTATTGTAATATGTATGTAATTTAATAACTTTAATATTTGGTAACTGTATGCCTATCGAATTATTCATATAAATATAATAATTAATAATTAAAACAACTAACAGCTAAGGAGCTTTTCAATTATTGTATGAATAAACATTATTCACAATTTCCCATTTACTAAACTTCTGTTATTTAACGTAATTCATACAAATTAAGCTTGTAAGTCTCGCAGAATATGTGACAATCACTCAATGCGTCGAAGGTTATTTACTGTGCGTAACCTCCAAGCACTAAGTAGAGTAACAAAACAAATNTTAAGTTATGCTAATCAATATGTAATGTTTCTAAAGTGAACGGAACTCTTTCCATTCATTGGAAAGGATTACTTTGGATAACAGAGGGATCTTATGATACTTATATCTTTGACGATAACTATTTTAACAAAAACTTACCAAGGATAAGTTTCTTCTTCAGAAGTAGCAGACCTCTTTTCGTTCTTGCGCCTCTTTCGTGCTCTGGTGTTTCGTACAGTGACTCGTGGATATTTTGTACGTCTTGCGTATTTTCTGGGTACTCATAATGCACGCTCGCTGCAACAACGGCTACGAGACAAGCCAGAACAATGATTGTTGAGGACTGCATGTTTTTTTCCTAAAAAACCAATGACCGATTTGTATTAAATTTAATCTTAAAAAAAAAAGAGCATGATTAAACACTTGGCTATGCCATGGTTAAATATTAAAAAAAAATAAACAAAAAGCTTGAATATTTGAAAATTGTACTCGTATATTTGAAATATGACAAAAATGTTTTTTTAAACTCTACCTACGTTACAAAAATCAGTACTAATGTGTGAGAAATTCAAATGTAAAATATGTGCTGAATACAAAATATTCGTAGGTACGTAACAGCAAGGCGCCAGGGATGATTTAATATGGAGCAGACAGGTTTACAAATTGTATACTTATATATGAGGATGCACACGACTGAACGAACAAATTTATTTTCCATGAAATGCTGCAAATCATTACATATAGACGGAATTATTTAACGCCATTATTGTAATATATGTGTAATTTAATAACTTTAATATTTGGGAGTATTCAGGCAGATAGACATGCCCTAAAATTTTATTTAATTGTATACCTATCGTATTATTCGTATAAATATAATAATTAAAACAACTAACAGCTAAGGAGCTTTTCAATTATTATATTAATAAACATTATCCACAATTTCCCATTTACTAAACTTCTGTTATTTATCGTAATTCATACAAATTAAGCTTGTAAGTCTCGCAGAATATGTGACAATCACTCAATGCGTCGAAGGCTATTTACTGTGCGTAACCTCCAAGCACTAAGTAGAGTAACAAAACAAATATGAGCTACCTACATTATTTATATGTCATTCAGAATACTCAACTAGCCTTGTCACCATTCTCAACAGATAAAACATCCTACTTTTAAGCTTACTTTTCAAACGACAAGCTTGATATTTTTTTTATTTGTTAAATTAAATATTATTTTGATTTATTATTTTAGAGTTTTATTTTTAAAATATATAACGAATATTTATTAATGGCAATACTATAGGTACATGTGCTGGTAAAGTCCTGATTAATACTATTTCGATTTGAAGGAGGAAAGCGAACATATTTCGATACGCCGCGGCGTTTCTAAAGGGTGAAGCGACCGTTTTCAAGGAAACATTTCCGTGAAAATGGAGACATTTCTATTTGGTTTTCCTTTAAACATCTCTTTGACTAAAGAGCACAGAACATACAAATAAACCAAGTAGGTACTTCGCTATCTATAGAAATTCTTTCATTGTAGATTCACAATTATATATCTATAGATTCACATTTATTTTAAACATAATTAGATACCTATTTATGCTTAAAATAAACATAAATATAAAATCAAATCAAATTATTATTTGAATGTTCTATTTATTTTGATTTTAGAGCAAAGCAACATATTTTATAATCATTAAAATATATTCATTAAGTTGTGTCGAATATTAACAGAAATTATAACAATAATACCTAATAATAATTAACTGTATCTTAGTGGTTGCCTGTAAGAAATCACTGGCAGTGATAAGGCCGCCATTGTACATATTGTGCTAAAATATATAATCCAATTTTTAAGTCGTTACGTTCAATAAAGTGTTATTATTATTATTAATATGTACATAAATTCACATCAATAATATAAATTACAATAAGCTAAAAGAAATGAACATTGAAAACGTAGAGCGTAATATCACTCGTAAATCGTAAAGTGTATTTAACGTGTGGAATACAAAGTGCGGTAGAGGATGCGGTACCTTGGTAGCTTTGTTTGAACACAACACGGCACTGCAGCGATCACTAACTCACAGATGACAATGAGAAGCTATCGAATTCTTTTATAGATTGCAAATGTGATGCGACGTGGTAGGGCAGGTGGTCGATGCACGCTAGGTGTTGCGCATAGTTCATGGAAAAAGCAGTTGGATCAAGTCTACGCATTATAACTAAAGTTACAACTAAATATTTCCAGGTGCTCATTTAAGTAGTACTTGATGATTTTTTTGTACTTTGAATGCAATTAACATGGGCCAGACGACCTTTATTGGGCAGGTCGGAAACTGTTAAAATTAATTTTATTATTATAGGGTTTGCTCAAACGCCCTCGACCTCTCAGTGAAGATACCATATCTTATTTTTGTGTGTGAAAGTAAAAAGCACATGATGAAGCATTACCGAAAAAATTCTGTTATATCTTTTTTTAATGTATAGTTATTGTACAAAATATTCAAAAAAATATGTTTTTTTTTAAAGCCACTTATCATAATTATTTTCTTACTTCTTTTCAAGTATTTCTCACAATTTTCGGATATTGCGAAATATTGTAGAACAAATTTGACAAATATTAACTGCCAACCATAAGAAAAATAAATATATCGAGTATATTTTATATCTGATTTATTTATAATGTTCCCGAGTAGTAAAAATCCTAACATCCAAAGCCAATATGAGATATCCCAATCGATGAGACAACCAACTGTGACGTTATAGCGTTATTGGTTTAATTAGTAATTCGAAACCAAAACTGATTAATAGGCTTTGACCTAAACATTATTAAGCCTTCATCAAACCATCGGAAACCGGAAATATTAACATCTTTGGGACAAAATTCTTCATATTCTATAATATTGGCAAAAAATATAGTTATAATAAACACAATACAATTTTAACCGTTCACCTGTAAACAATGAATTGTATTATTTTTTTTGAAAAAAGAAAGGTTAGCTTATGTCGTTGAAATTACGTATGTTAATCTATACTGATAATAAAATCGTAACGGAACGGTTAAAAAACGGTAACTGTATTATTAGTGACATTTAACAACGAAATAGAACCAAAAACAATAATTTTAATTTTATTGTCAGAACCGGCTTAACCGACTTAATTGAAGTTTTGACTATTGTATTTTGGCAAGCTTCCGTTAACATTTATTGTTTGTTTTATTTCAACCGGCTTGTAAATAAAAATGTTATACCATTTTAAAGAATCTTGCTCAACAAAATTGCTATAAATAACTGTTTTATTGAATTGGTTGAAATTTTACTTTTCAATATAGGTATCATTTTCAATTTAATTAATGTTTTCTAAATGATATAAAACCAAATTAAGTTAGATTTGTAAATTATCAATTATGTAGTTCAAGCGGGTGAAGCCTAGTTATCTATAAAAAATAACAGTGCTTATTATTACTTCTTTATCATTTTAATAACTTCAATTCGTGTAAATATAATATTTATTTTAGATTTAGAGTCCCTATAAAAAATATTTATTTTATATAGGAAAAAAAATTTATCCGCATTAATAGAAATATTAGTCACTATTTGGTGACCTCCTAGATTATTTGTATTGTTCAAATAGATGAATCCTCATGTCAGCGGTATTTCGAAATAGCAAGCAAACATTAACGCGTAAGAGTAAGATAAATGTGCCGATGGTTCTTAGGAAATATGTATGTACATATATTAAATATGTGAAACATTTTTTATATTAGGGCATACAGTTTATAGCAGTAGATGTCTACGTATATTATCATCTATACTTCGCGGATATCTCACATGGCAAAACATATATGAATTACTATATAGGTATACCGTATACTTTAGTACTATCTATTCTAATATTATAGTATAAGTTGAAGAGTTTGTTTGGCTAGGCTAGTATAATATACATGTATACGAAATCTTAAATGGGACATAAGTAAACATAAGTTAAATTTATTTTTCTTTAATTTATTTTCAATTTTAAATATTATTAACAATATTTCATCATCATCATCATCACTTTGTTATTTTCAGCTTCACACTGTATCCCATTTATGGGGGGTAGGTGGAGAGAATCTAGTTTTGAGACACTCGTTCCCCATTTTCCGCCAAATTTTCGAGGCATTGCAAGTTGAGTGGCGGAACTCAACACCGTGCTTTGGCTTTGTTATCAAAGCAAGTAAAATTAAAATATTAATAAATAATAATTCATTCCTTCGGGAGGAAGTCGAACCACAGCCGTCGTCTTTACAGTAGTAATAGATGATAGATGATATTATGAACTATTTATTCAATTCCCACTAAGATTAAATGATTGTAATAACGTAAATATGCGAGTCTTGTATAGGATTTCCTTTCATACCTATATGCATATTATGATGCTATTTTAAATATGTACAAATGTCGTACTTACAACTAGATATATAGTATAGTGATAAGTGGTTATTAATTTCTCATTATATATTCATTCGAGGCGGTCGTGACGCAGAGGCACTAATGTGTAACTAACGCGACGGTTTTGGGTTCGATACCCACTGGAGAGAATGAATTATTATTTCTTAATATTTTCATTTCTTCGTTTTTGCATCAAGGCAGAAAGTCCCGGTGTTGAGTGTCGGCACTCAACACTCAATGCCAGGAAAAATCCGTGCAAAGTGGGGAACAGAGTGTCTTAACTAGATTCCCTCTGCCTACCCTACTGTGTGGTGTGCGGGATACAGCGTGAAGCTGATTTTTTTAATGATATATTCATAGTATATCAGTCGGATCGATAACTAAGTATATAATTCATAAATCGTTCATAATCACACCGTATACGTAGAATGCAAATAGTCAGGAAAATCCCTTACACAACAATCGCTTACAGTTTTTCAATGAGCGTGCTCAAGTTACGGACAGACGGACCGCGAACAGTACGTGGTTTCGTGTAGTGTGCTCATATAACTTCTAATTACGTCAAATCGCGTGGCCTAAGTGACATAAGGCTGTTACAGTTTGTGCCTCGCGAACGCCGTACCCACTCTAGACTACAAATAAGACGGTACTCACGCTTTTGTGTTACAAATTAAGCTGGAATGCCAAATTTATTTCCTAAAAGAACGTTGGTAACGTAGCAAGAATAAAAAAATGTATTGGATTAAAAAAATAAACATATAAAATATGTAATAATAACAATTTATTATCTTAACTTAAAATTTCCAACTTCAGGCATAAAAATGTTAAAGACACATTAGCAATTAGCTATTTTAAATGATTTAATGCTAGTGACGGAGTGTGTAAGCATCATCATCATCGTCAGCTTCAGGCTATATCCCGCACACAGCAGGGTAGGCAGAGGGAACCTAGTGTTAAGACAGTCCGTTCCCCACTTTCTGCCGAATTCTGGAGGCATTGCGTGTTAAGTGGCAGAAATCAACGCCACACGTTGCCTCGACACCAGGGCAAAGAAATGGAAATATAAATTTAAATAAATATTCATCTCCTCGATGATCGAACCCACAACCAGTCAGTTTTGCAGTAACACTTTGTGCCCCTGAGCCATGACTATACTAAAGTGTAAAAAATATTGTTTGCTCCTAATATGTTCGTAGGCGCTTATAGCATATAGGGCTTCTCGGTGTTTGGCAGGAAGTTATAACCATGCTAAGTGTCTATGTCTGGCAATGGACAATGTAAAATCTCTATAAAGAATATGTTTTTATTTAATATCCATGTGTTTAACTTTAAAGTCGGTTTATTTTTTTTTAATTAATTTTATTCCAAATTTCATAAAGGTCTATCTATCGCCTTCAATTTCGTATTCAAATTCTAGAGAGATTTTGTTTACCAATTTGCTTTTTTACTTTATTTAATTTTATGACAAAAATTACATTATAAATGTAACGCACTATTCAAGAACAATGAACATACATATTTAAAACAATATTAGTAGATCATTTGTTTAGTTATTTAGGAAGCTAAATAAATAAAATAAAAGTAAATAAGTAAATAAAAAAAAAACTGAGTGACTTGAATCTCAAAATTAAATAATAAAAAATATTTTTGTTTTACCACATGTTGTTTTTGTTCAGTGTATCCTATCAATTAAATAAGAGCAATATGTACGCCATCTACTAGATAATAATAGAACTAACTTAAGATTACCACACGCAGAGAATATTTCTGAAATACTAAAAAAAATTGTCGCTAGATGGCTTTCATAAGAAAATAAGNGTAATAATAACAATTTATTATCTTAACTTAAAATTTCCAACTTCAGGCATAAAAATGTTAAAGACACATTAGCAATTAGCTATTTTAAATGATTTAATGCTAGTGACGGAGTGTGTAAGCATCATCATCATCGTCAGCTTCAGGCTATATCCCGCACACAGCAGGGTAGGCAGAGGGAACCTAGTGTTAAGACAGTCCGTTCCCCACTTTCTGCCGAATTCTAGAGGCATTGCGTGTTAAGTGGCAGAAATCAACGCCACACTTTGACTCGACACTAGTGCGAAGAAATGGAAATATAAATTTAAATAAATATTTCATTTCTTGAAGTAGGGATCGAACCCACAGCCAGTCGGTTTTACAGTCACACTTTGTGCCCTTCCGCCATGACTATACTAAAGTGTAAAAAATATTGTTTGCTCCTAATATGTTTGTAGGCGCTTAGCATATAGGGTTTCTCGGTGTTTGGCAGGGAGTTATAACCATTCTAAGTGTCTGTGTCTTGCAATGGACAACGTAAAATCTCTATATTTATTTATCAATATCCATGTGTTTAACTTTAAAGTCGGTTTATTTTTTTTAATTACTTTTATTCCAAATTTCATAAAGACCCTTCCCTTCATATTTCCTTCATATTTTGTGGCCTTCATATTTTGTGTCCAAATTCCAGAGAGATTTTGTTTACCAATTTACCTTTTTATTTTATTTAATTTTATGACAAAATTATATTATAAATATAACGCACTATTCAAGAACAATTAACATACATATTTAAAACAATATTAGTACATCGTTTGTTATATATTTAGTTATTTAGGACGCTGTAAATTTAAAAGAAATCTGAGTCAAAACTTTTTGAGTCTCAAAATTAACTAATAAAAACTATTTTTTGTTTTATCAATTGTTATTTTTATTCGGTGTATCCTATCAATTAAATAAAATAATAATATATACGCCATCTACTGGACAATAATAAAACTAACTTAAGATTCCCACACGCAGAGAATATTTGTGAAATACTAAAAAAACTTGTCGCTAGATGGCTCTCATAAAAAAATAAGCACCATCTATTACTGATTATAAGACTATAGACAAATATCTCACAGCAGAGGTCGCTGAAGTCTGATTTCAAACAGCTGTTCAAAGATTGTTTTGCTTTGAACTTGCTGCTAACTTCACTCTTGTTCTTTACCAGAGACTAGAGAAAAGTCGACCAGTCAGTGAGATTTTAATTTGTGATATGTGGTGTTGGTTCTATCAAAATTTTAATTTAGTTGACAAATTTTGTATAAGACAATAAGGAAAGAGTATCTTTATACTTATTTTTATGATTTCCTTATCAAATATATATTACCAGTTATAGTTTTGAGTGCCATTAAAATTTTTGTGCCGTATTACCTTTCACAAAGAGATTTGGTTTTCTCATCCGTGCGCATTTTACGGGAGATTCCACCTATACAACAATTATTGTGAGTATGAAACCAACACAAGCGTGGAAATTTTACTTAATTGATATCGATTTAGTTAAAGAGTTAAATGTAACATGAAATTTTATACACCTCTGGCATAAATATGTTTCTGGCATAAATACTTCGGTAGTTATTTTTTTATAATTTGGTTACGTTATGCATGTAAAATTAAAATATGGATAATATTTCTGACGCCACTTACGAATTACGAATATACAGGTGATGTAGCACTCACTGTCCTGTAAAAGTCAAAATTATCTCACTATAGAAGACTGCACACTAAGTTTCGAGTTTCCTTTGTCATCTACAAAATATTTAAAAAAATATATTTAATCTAGTTTCGTGACATATTGTAATTTTTATAAGCAATTATATTTTATTACATATTATAACATAATTACTTTAGTCTACTTCAAATAATATAGGTACCCTATTTAAGCATTTTAGAAAGTATCTAGATCTGATTCTCAATATGTATAAATTATATTAAAGTTAAGGTCGTTTCAGCTCTCTAAATTGGCATATTGCATACGGTGACCATTCACTCTAGCAGAACTAGTTCCATTTTAGTATATGTGCTAATTAAGTAATTACTAATATAGCATTGTGATATGAATGCTGGTAGACTATGTTTATTATAAACTTTAATAGAATTAAAAGGTCTTCCAGATTATTTCATATTTAGTACATATTACTCTATGCTGAAATATATCATCATTTATCTTAAATTATTATTAATTAAATAAAACATTTAAAAATATCTAACTTACAATGAGAGTTACAAAAACAAGCATAAAGTTGTGGTTTTATATAAAAAAGATACGTAAAGACTTTTGTGTTTAACTTACTATCTTTACAATATGTATATGAATAAAATAAAACAAATATACATGGTATTTCCTGTTTGTTAACGATTCATGATATATTATCATGGTCAAAAACTGCTCCTTTTATCTTAAATATGTCTTCTAATCTTTAAATAAATTGTATAATTTCATTTAGTTCATGAATAGTTACATATATTACAAGTTTATTATATATTAACTTTATATTATAGAAATATGTATAAAATGCTTGATGTTGAGTTCCTTAGAGAGAGAGGTGAAGTTAGAGAGAGAGAATTGGGTGGTAAGTGGGGAATGGTGTGGCTTAACACAAAATTTCCTATGCTTTCCCTGCTACATGCAGGATACAGACAAAGCAGCCATTTTATTTACTCAAAGAATAAATGTTGATTTGCTTTATACATAAACAAACCCATTTTATGTATAAGACACAAACTTATTTTTTAGTATCACACTGCACTGCTCACCTGCTTTTGTGGGTATGTAAGCTGCTTGATTGATGTCAGCTAATTTCACCGGTATATTCAAAATGGTAATATCAGTTAAATGGTCAGTGAGAGCTGCCCTGAAATTAGGCTTTCTGAACTTTTGCACTTTGTTCATTCGGGAAGAAAATAATCAAAAATAACAAAAATTTTTAAATTAAATCTGCCCAGCCATCTACAGCTAACATCAGACTGGCCACAAGGTATCCACCATACTCTAATACAATGAAAATGAATAGTAAGTGTTACCACTATTTATTTCCATGACATATTTAATAATATGTTAGTCAACAATAACAACAATATGTTAGTAAATAGACATATTACCTAGAATAGCATGAAATAGTATAAACATATATGAAGAGTAAATGTAAAAAAAAAATAAAAGAGATAATTAAGTGTTAATAAACATTGTGTAAATACCAGAAACAACACCATTATTTACTAAAATTTAACTTTTTTACTTGTATTTTTTAATACATAGGATTATAATGTTAGTACCTGTGAATAAAGAAGATTAAGTGTAATTTTTTTTTTTTGGATATATTTTTAAAGCATTAAAGTTGTATTTGTTAAAAACAAACAACAATTTTGATAAAACTTTAAAATTGAATGCTTAAATTGTTGTCAGATAATTAGAAAATCATAAATATATGTATATACAAAGCTGAGAATATGATCAGGTTTCTTATAAAATTATAAAATCATTTGCATGTTAAATATAATTGTGTTGAAGGAACATAATTAACATTTACATCAGCTAAGTGGAAGAGTGGAGTGGGTCAGTCTACGCTTCCGCATCAGTGGCCGCACGACAACGCGGATCTGTATCTTATCATTTGTTAAATATACTTCATGTGCCAATAAACGACCGGCTTAGCGGGACATATTAAATTATAAATATAAACTTCTTTTTACTTTATATATTTTTTTATAAAATTAAAACTTTTTATTTATCCACCAAAAATGTCGAACACCTGTTAAAATATTTGGTTCATAACGATATAATACACGCGGTTCTTTAATTATATATGTATAATGCACACTGTTCTAGAGTTATACAATTTTTATATAAAGCATGCGGATGCAAGTAGATACGCTGCTGATCCCAATCTTGTATTGTCAAATCGCGACAATGAGTTTTACCACGAGAGAGAGAGAGAGAGTTACAAATGCATATCTTCATTTAATTTAATTTATAAAACGCATATATTTAATGTTATGTTGTTTATTGTTAATATTAGGAAGTTCATATTAGAAAATTATTAATAAGTCGATATTAAAAAAAAACATGCTTCATACAAAATTTAAAAAATGACATGTACGTAAGCACCATAATCAGCAGAAACTTAATAACCAAATGTAACCAAGATGTAGCAAAATATATTGTAAGTAACGATTCTTTGTTGTTTCCACGCACAAAGCAATCTTGACCCAGTTGGTGGGACCTAATTTTTATTAATTCACTTATTCACTTTGCGCGTATCACCAGCGCGTCCACTGTCGAATGGTTGTGGTAGTTTGCTGAGGTATCATATAATGTGGCTCCGTCTCGGTGATAGTCTTGAGGATTTTTAAACAAACTTAGCTCGTCGCAACTGTTTACATAAGTGTTATCTGTGACGTATGCTATATCAGAATTACGTGGCGTTTTATTTGGTCGAAGCCATTTTGTTTAGAACTATTCGAAAAAAAAACTATCCACAACTGACTTATTTTTTTTTTTCGTAATATTGATAACTAAAATCTTATTTCGACTAAAATGTTTTTTTTAAACCTTTTAGTGACAAAATTGTTTATATTATATCCATGAAATGTTTTAGTGTTCAAAATGTCAGGTTTAAAAACTATTTCGATAACTTAATTATGCCATATATTCGGCAACATTGTTGAATTTAATTTTAACATTAGAATTATTGAGAATGAACTACATATTCAATATTTAAATTATAAAACTGAAGGCTAATTTCAGAAACTACTAGTTCGAATCCAAAGAGTATTTTTTTATTGGAATCTATTTATTGGGTCTATTTATCGAAGAAGACCATATCTATATAAAACGCTTTAATCGTTTTGATGTAACTCTCTGCACCTACGATAACAGTTACCCCAGGCATTTATAATGTACCATGTTTCATATAATTTTTTAATATGACTATGCAGATCAAAACCTAGTACTGTATAAAAACGACGATGTATTAAACGTACCGAATTAATTAATTGAATATATTTATAGAAGTACCTACCATATTATATATTTATAGAAGTCACGGCTAAAATTAGAAATTTGCCTTTTAATTTTTGTTTTTCCGTTTAATTATCCTTTAATGGACTGTATCACGACATAGATAATGTATTTACAGATTATTTAAACAAATAACTTGTATTTGAAAATGGCGGCCTCGTTGATTTTGCAACGGGATAGTGACAACGTCACGTGTGTCAATGCCATAGTCTTGCCTTCGCATCGCAGTTATCGTTTTTGACCTTATTCTGATTTTAGTTTATACAAAATACAGATAAGTATTAGTTTTATTAAGTTCCATCTGTACAAAAAAGATTAATATAATTTATCCTCACCATTTTATTATTTACTTACTTAGTAAAAATATAAGTGATTGTTAAAAATGTATTAAGAAAATCCGCTCACTACACTAAAGCTGCGTTTCCTAATCTTATCAGTACATTATTGTACCATACCTTAAAACAATATAGTATACGGAAGAAGTGAATTAATGTTTTGATTTATTGCCGGTAATACCAATGTGTGCACATAATTACGAGAACAGGATTTGATTTTCCAAAAGGAACTTTAAATGCCTACGTCTTAAGAGAGCGCACTCTGTGTTTAGTGACGCAAGTGTTTGCGCAAGAATTGCGGGATCAGCAGAGCATGAGCTACGGTGAAATGTGCCTGCTGTACCTACTCTCGTCATGATAGTTCATTCAGTGAGAGGTAGGTAGAATAGTTTTTTTTATTTTATTATATAAAACTTTTTAGGTAGCTAAAAAGTTTTATATAATAAAATAAAATAATAATTATGTATGTAAATTTATTACTCGCATTGCACTTGCAAATACTTTATTTTATGTCTTTTTAATTTTGGTAGGTAAATAAAAAAATATGTTGTGTAAATTGTTGTATAAATTATTGTTATTCGCCAATTATTTATTAAAGTAATTTGATATCTGGTAATATACTGTATCAAAAAATGCACTTATATCGCTGAGCTACTAATAACTAATTACATATTCATATATTTATATATATTTTTTAAGTAAAATTTTACGATTCATAGTACATATACAAATATGTTATCTACACTGTACATTTAATAATATGATTAGAAAAAATACGAGTACATTAATATTTATTACTTATATATAACGTTATTTATTGGTAATTATGTACTGTACATAGTGTCTATTCAATTTTAAAATTACTTTAATAGCAAACGTAAACTGACACAAGCATGACTTGGTATGTGTAATAAATCATTTTTGCATAAAGCGATGTGTTTTGTTACGGAGTTATGCGCATGGCGCGTTATGTACCTACTTAGATAATTATTATTACAAAAACATATATTAAAAATAATTTCACACTTGTTCAAGATATCGTTTATTATAGTTTGTGTCTGACGGGGGGCCGACAACAGTTGCCATTCAGCATTTATATTCGAAGTAACACAATAGATCGGACAAGGACAGGTCCGCCGCAATGTTCAACTGTCGCGTACTGTTTGTTTTGCCACTTCTTTGTTAAAACAAGAATCATTCTGCGTAGAACTCAATTAATTTGCAAATCAATATTAAATATTATTAACCTTAAGGGAATCAATTTAAAAATATCACGTACTTAATATGTACATTTATAAATGCTTATATATTAATAACAATATTTTTTTACATTAGTATCTACCTTATAATATTTTTATATTCACCCAGATACTTAAGTAACTCTAGCTACTTTAGGTATCTACTAAAAGTTTACAATAAATATTTCATCGCAAAGCAGAATTTAAATTCTGCTTTACGATGAAATTACGTATTCTAAATTGTTGTCAATATTAAATCTATGCCAATAAAAGAAGCTAATTACACTTATCTAATAAGTGATATAACAAACAAGATTATTTTCTAATACAGCGCGGCCGACCTTGCAAGGTTGTTGGCGTTTGTTCGGGTGCGCACCAGCGTCACACCCCAGGTGATTACTTCACCTTGATAAAACCCCACACTGAAAATGCTAAATGAGGGCTTATAATATAAAAATATCGTATGAGAGCTTACATACAAATTAGATATAATTGTTTGGAGAAAATATCTTCATATCTGAGTTATGATGGATAAAAAACCCCCCAAAAATATTTTTTTTGGCGGCTCAACTTATACGGCTTGTACTTGTTTGTGATAGTGAAACAATCCTTAGCACTACCGTAATGGATGCGCTGTTTGTCAGTCAGTGTCACACTCTTGTATTCATTGTATTAGGATTTATCTAAACAATAAAATCATTACAATAGAATGATAACAATTAAATGATGATATTAAATGATAGTTATGATGTCATCAAAAACTTATTTTGTTTCTTTTTTAACTTCCGTATTAAGTACCAGTTTCTTAATGCTTACTTTATATGGAAAAGTGTTTATACAAAAATGGCACGTTCATATAAAGCTTTCATGAGTATATCTTAAATAATAATTAAATTAACTCTTGCTCTTAAATAGACTCTTGCCTATTCTGTCTCTTACCTAATCTTCTAGGATAAAGCATGAAGCTAGGAATAATATAATTCCTTTTTTTTATATATATTAAGAACCAAACGAGATTCGTTTTGAAAGTGGTCGAGTAATTAGAATGCTTGTCGTGATCGGAGTTCATGAGCTGCACTTTCTATAAAGAACAATGGGAATCTCACGTTCGTAAATACGAAGCCAAACAAGCCCGTTGTAAGGTGCATATTACAATGCACATAACTGACGTTAAAGAGTTAGTATGAAACAGAACAAATGCTATATAAACGACAAGAATACGAGAATCTAATATCCAAATATTTCACTTTTATCTTCAAACCCTGATCGATTTATAATTTACATGATTTTGCTTTTTCTTTCTCTATCTTCTAATATAATTCTAATATTTGTTACATTTATATGCATTCAGTGATAAGGGTCAAAGAAACTCGGTATCGGTTCAATGCACAAGCCGATGACCTCATATCGTCCTATTGCGCAGCTGGTTGGCCGAAATTCGCATCGGAATAGGACACGTGGATTGTAATTGTATTTTGCTTTAATTATTTATAACAGACAAAATGGGCAAGGCGTGGCGTTAAGTTCCGTCGCTCAACAAGCAATGCTTCGATAAAATTAGGCGGAAAGTGAGGAACGGAGTGTTTTAACACCAGGTTGCCACTACCTACCCTGCTGTATGCGGTATACACTATATAACACTCCCAGAATTAGAACCATTCCATGCGTATACCCAATCACCCAATATTGTCTAATCCGTTAACTCCTAAATAACCTCACGAACAGCACACGAATAGAGACAAATAGATCGAACTATCGTAAGAAGTCTAGCCGTTCAACCGGCTTACATAATGTTAGTACAATAAATTTATTGTAAAATGGTAATATATATAATTATACTAGCGGCCCGCTCGCGGCTTCGCCTGCGTGAACTAGGTTATTATTAATTTTTGTCTCCATGAGTACCTACGTCCTATAAGTGACGTCCATGCAAAATTTGAGACTCCTAGTATTTGTAGTAATGAAGTTTCATACAAACTTTCAACCCCAAACACAACGCCGTAGAAGTCGAATATTACAAATTCCCGTCTTAGCGAGCACCTACGTCCTATAAGTAACTCCTATGCAAAATTTCAGATTCCTAGGACATGTAGTTTCTGAGATTTCGTGATGAGTGAGTGACCTTTCGATTTTATATATATAGAAGATAAATTTCTATTTTCGTGATGTCATTCGTAGCGCATGTGCCCCGGCGCAAGCATCATGTGGCTGCAAACACGACAAGTTGTGGGTTCTATTCCCACGGGAGGAAATTTATTTACCACTCAACACGCAATGCCTCCAAATTCGGCGGAATGTGGGAAAGGTGTCAGGCCATATACCAGGAGCTTATATGTTTTATAATGAAGCGGCTATTAAAATGTATAACGAATGACGAAGATGAATGAAAATGACTACCATTAAGGAAAACTGATGTTAGTATTAAAGTAGTATACAATGTGGAACATGAATATGTCCAAGTAACCTAAACAATTATTTACGTTTTACTTTGTTTTTTTTAAATAACTTTCTCAACAATAGACAGCATTAAATATTTATATTAATATTACTATTTAGGTAATTATCTTTTGATAAATATTAACATAGGTACCAGGTTTAATTATGTTTTCAGTGAATAATTGTAATAACAATATATTTGAGTATTCACGGTGTAGGTACTATTAAATAATCATGGGTGAATATAACAAGTGCAAGATGAATCAGTGCGTTGCCGATGGACGCGACGATGACCTGTGGACGGTCGCTCACCTCAATGGTCTAGGCTTCTTGCAACCCTATGTAATATTATTTAATGTGATTGATTCTAACTTGCATTTTTGTAGTGATAGCGATTTTTTATGTTTTATTTTAAATTCTACAAAAACATAAATCATAATAAATTAAGCATTAAATCGTAAAAAGATAAACAAACGATGCCATTATAGGGAATTTCCAAGTGGGGAGAGCGTCGATAAAGAGTGTGAATGTGAGTCACAGTGAGAATATTGCATTCATGGCAGAGTTTACAGCTCAGAAAGCTATGACCAATTTGACAAATAGATTTTATATGCAAATAAAATTGATTAACATTACACAAAACAATCATATTAGTAATCAAAAGGTTCACTTTTATACATCAACTAGCGGACCCGGACGCGGCTACGCCTGCTAGAAATATAAAAATATAATTTCTATAGAAATATAATTTCAATCTATATGAAATGCTAAAAGTGACTATTATATTTATTTTCATAAGGATGAATATTAAAGTGACGCGGTAACGAACGCGGTCGCGTAGCGACGACGGTTGTTATTAACATGGCAGAATAAATTGCATGTCAAATTAGAAAGTATTTTAATTTATTAGTATATAAGTGTATTGTAATATTATATAGCCTATAGCACTTCTGAAGAATGCAGCTTTCATACAAAACAAAAACAAAGTAAATCGATCCAGTAGATCCAGAGATCTTAGCGTTCAAACAAACAAACAAACAAACTCTTCCGCTTTATTATATTAGTA
>JAKRZM010000631.1:303497-426552 GCA_036379175.1 Heliconius cydno galanthus | reverse complement strand
TAAAACATAACTGTGGTAAATAACTGGTAATGGGTTTGGACTAAAAGTAGAGTATTCTACACCGTGGAAGATTAATGGACTTGTTTTATTCAATACAATCACAACAGCTCTCATTAAAACCCCCCCACGTCACTGACGCAATGCGTCTTTGAAAATAGTCGATTAACTCAAAAGAAGGTTGTACTCTTTTCAGATATTTTACCAATTGAACTTAATTATTTGTATTAAATTAATTAACATTTGTGTAGTAAAGGATGTTACTTACAATTCTAAATAAAATATATAAAAGAACCTAAACGCTTAAAAGAATCAAGAAAATTAAGCGTGTACAGGATTAAGGATGAGTCATTTCGCTCTTGAAACCGGTTCTTCGATGACTTTAGCTGATCTGCCTGCATCGAATAAGACCAAACGAAACAAGTTTAAAGATTTAAATATTTATTTATAATAAATGTACCCAGTAGTACAAAAATCTAAATCATCTATATATATTATCTATATATCTATTATATAGCATCTATTTAAAGCCAATCCCTCAATAATGAAAGACAAAATAGATAGATAGATAATATATAAATGATGAAACTAAGAGACTAAGAAAACTAAGGGGATTTCCCAACATTTTTTCGGTTAAAAGAGAAACCGGAATTTGACCTATTTAACGTAACTAAATCTCACGTTTTTTATAATAGGTACATAAGTGAAGATTAAAAAAAATATTGCATGAAATTGCTAATAATGCTTTTATTGATATAGTGGAAACGTATTTGCATTGAAAGGTCTATACATCTACTACTGTAAAGTAAGACCTACTTAAAAAAAAATTTAAATGTTTTTATATAAATGTGTTTCTTTTTATATAAATGTGCACGGAGTTTATTTTACATGTATTATGATTACGCATAATAGGTGCAAATCATTCTAAAGTCACATTTACCGTACAAAATATATTTTATTTACTCACTTCTATTCTTTTAGTTTTGTACTTAATGAGAAACAGCTGCAGCCCTAAGGCAGCGTATGGTTTGAAGAGGTCATTCAAAGTATTTGCATTTATAAAGTAGTTCTTAACTTTTTCGTGACTTATTTTATATAATAAAAACATTATTTTGACATAAAATTTCCCGGTAATAAATAAGTAGACGATAAATATCCATATAATATCATAATTAAAACGCTTTAGTGTCAATAAGCAAATGAATCAATATTTTTAACACATACAAATATTTTAAAATTATAAACGTATAAAGCTGATGCTAGCGTAGCGCAGGGGCACAAACATGTGAATATAAACGCGACAAGTTGTGGGCTCGATTCCCATTCGAGGAAATGAAATATTAATATTTAGTAATATTTTCATTGAATTGTTTATTTTTTCATTTTCTTCGCTCCGGCGTCAAGGCAAAGCGCGGCGTTGAGTTCCACCACTACACGCAATGCCTCCAGAATTCGGCAAAAAGTGTGAAACGGAGTGTCTTAACACTACGTTCCCTCTACCCACCCTGCTATATGCGGGATACAGCGTGAAACTGAAAAAAATATAATAATACTCTAATTGATAAAATTGTTACAATAGGCTCCCAACTTCCTACACTGCTATGTGTTACAGCGTAAAGCAAAAAAAAAAACGAATAAATAACTACAATATCAATCATCGTTTATATACAAATAAGAAAAGTAATGTCATTGTTGTCGTTTTAAGTAACAACCTTCGAAGAACTGAAAGGTTCTACCGATTGTATCGACCGTCACAGGTAATATGGCCACAATATTAACCTTGAACACACACCCACTTTCACATATACCTAATACATTATACTTCCCTCTGTGTGTTATTATAATAGATAAGGTATATAAAAAAAATCACATTTTATGAAAATCCTTTACTATAGGCGACTTTGACTCCATTGTCTTAGGTCTTAAAGTTTTAACATTTGCTCTAATATACCAAATAGATGACTATAATATTTTTATACACTTTAAAAAAAAAATATTTTAAATTGTAATTTTCATAGACTATCGCAAACGTTGCCGCCATATTGGTCTATACATAGTCTATGCTCTGAATTCTGAAATACAAATAGCAAACGCACATTTGACATTATTAAACAAGCATAAGCTCACAAAGCCTTAATTAAAACGTTAGTTCTTTTCGTTTAAATGTGAAATATAGTATAATCGTTATTGCGTAACGTATAGAAAAATTATAGTTAAGATGTAAATTATAATTTGTTTTGATTATCGAATGATTTATTATTTTAGTTTGAAAAATAAAAAAACTTACTAACTGAACTTTATACTACAAGCCCAGTNAACTTCCTTTTTCATTTATGTAGTATTTGGAACGAAATTTCAGCTATCATAAAATTTTACACCTTAAGATTTGGTTTCGATATAACACGGTACGCATTGCCTTTATTTGTATGATTTCAAAGTCTCGTATAACACGGTTTCGATATAACACGAGACAAGGTCTCGATACTACACGGTGTACAGTATGGTATACCTGGTTTCGTATAACACGGTTTCGATATAGCACGGTACGAATTAACCGTGTTATACGAGGGATGCCTGTAATATGGCCACAATATTAACCTTGAACACACACCCACTTTCACATATATATATAATACATTTTACTAACCCTATGTGTTATTATAATAGATAAGGTATATAAAAAAATCACATTTTATGAAAATCCTTTACGTAACAAGAAAATAGGCTACTTTGACTCCATTGTAATTAGGTCTTAAAGTTTTAACATTTGCTCTAATATACCAAATAGATTACTATAATATTTTTATATTTTTATACACTTTAAAAAATACTGTATTTTAAAATGTATTTTTCATAGACTACCGCAAACGTTGCCGCCATGTTGGTCTATAGATAGTCTATGCTCTGAATTCTGAAATACAAATAGCAAACGCACATTTGACATTATTAAACAAGCATCTCACAAAGCCTTTATTAAAACGTTAGTTCTTTTTGTTTAAATGTGAAATATAGTATAATCGTTTTTGCGTAACGTATAGAAAAATTATAGTTAAAATGTAAATTATAATTTGTTTTGATTATCGAATGATTTATTATTTTAGTTTGAAAAATAAAAAAAACTTACTAACTGAACTTTATAGTACAAACCCAGTTTTTGTATGTATGTAAAACATAATATCTATTAATTATTTACGTAACATATGCGTATTTTTAAAACTTCAAAATTCTATTTCACTTTCGTCATAACACAGCGCCTATTCATTCCACTATTTTTGTAAGTTTCGGTTTTTGGCATCCTTCCGACTCTGCAAAGCCATTACGTAACAATGCAGGTACCGACGAGGCGTTTGTCAAATATTTTCACTAAGATGAATGACAAACTAATTAGCCTTAAAAATAAATCTTTATTTTAAAGAGCATAAATAGCACCTAAGTGATGTAATATATCCAATGCCCTTTCTCGATAAATGGATTATCCTACACGAAAATAAATAATAATTTCGAACCAGTGACTCCTGAGTATTCACCTACCGCATTCAGCCAAACAAACTCTTTGGCTTTTTAATATTAGAACAGATTTTTCTACTGTGCTATAAGAACGAAAAACAATTATAATTATAATATATTTCCTTAATGAGAAGTTAAAATATAATCTTTTTTTTTGAAGCAACAACAATAATGTTATGACTTGAAAATTGGGGGAAGGAGTGTCTTAACTTAACACTAGGTTCCCTCTGCCTGTTATATAAAAAAAAATATTGTAACCAAATCAGTTTACATCAAATACGATAATATTTTTAAACTAGACGTAAATATAAATAAACAAAGATTTTAGTTTTTCCCGCTATCTTGTGCCTGTTTTCTAGATCTCACGACACATTTAACACACGCTAGGTGGTTACGAAAAATATGAATGACGAGCATATAAGAATTTCAAGCACCTAATTAACTCTAGAAGTAAGATTTAAGTTACAATTATTTTTCCATTTTTTTACTCAAACATAGATAGTCTAGCTTCAATATTTGCATCTAAAGTGTTTCGTATTATTATTTCTTAACTCGGCCAGTGGGCGCCACGGCGTATCAAAACAACACATGGATCTGATTTTAAGACACTTCCCATTAAACAAGTATAATAATCATATTTCTCTTTAAGAGCAGTTGGCTCTTCTATAAAAAATTATTTATTTTATGCTTATTTATTTTATATTTATGTTATGCTGTTTTAAATATGTATCTTTAATATGTGTTTATAGGGCCATACATTGACTATTGAGTAAACGCGACTGTTTGTGGATTCGACCCCCACTCGAGGGAATGAAATATTTATTTAATTTTTTTAAAATTTATTTCTTCGCTCTTGTGTCGAGGCGAAGCGCGGCGTTGAGTTACGCCACTCAACACACAATACTTCAAAGATTCGGAAACACTATGTTAACTCTGCCTGCCCTAGTGTATATTAAAAAAATACTTATTTAAACTTTACTGTTACATATACAGCACACCACCGTGAGAGCGCTTTATTGTTTATGTTCATTCCGTTATTTCATAACGTGAGATGTAATGGTGCTCTAATTATTTATGCTGAAGAAATCGATACAACTCTCGATTCTTAGCTGTTCTTTAATGTTTTTACTCAACCCAGTTTGCAGACGTCTTGACCTATTGGATATAATCGTGAGACAATCGGTAGAGGTGACTTATTTATACAAAAACCTACAAGCTTATTTTACTTGCTACGAACTTTCCTCATTGACCACTACTGTCAATTTATGGATTTTATAATAATCTACAGATTTATATTTAATATTTTATTTTCTCTGGTAACGAGGTAAAGCACGGCGTTGAGTTCCGCCAGTCAACACGCAAGAATTCGGCGGAAAGTGGAGAACGGAAATGTCTTAATGGCAACGGAGTGTCTTAGTAATATGTTCCCAGATCACCTCTGACTGCGTTGCTATATGCGGTATACATCGTGAATAAATATTATAATATTTTTAATTATAATAATATTATAACATATTATAAATACTCTAAAATAGTCGCTCTCCTTAAACTGTGTGCGATGAATTTTTTTTTTTACTTACTTTCATTTATGTATAAAAAATAAAATTTTAAAAAGTAACATAACAAACCTGCATAATACGTATGTATCTACTGCCTTTTTATGAACGCTTGTCGCGTATTTGCCAAACATGTTTCTCTTAAATATAGATCGCTAGAGGGGACCGCTGATAAAGCACGCGTGTCATATCGCTTATTTTTGTCTTATCCTTATGGTGTACTACCCCCCAGGGTACTCTAGAATAAACAATTACACATTGGATAACTTATACCACTTGTATTATTTCAATTTTGTACTTGTAATTCTGATTTCAAATTCTGTAATTTAGTAAAAGGAAAGTTATATGATATATATTCTAATATTACGTGGGTACATGTTTCACCAGATTTTATCAATGCTGTCAATAATAAAATAACTGATAAAGTGTCATTGAATTAGTTCCATAGCTTTACATAATATACACAAACTGTACATACCTATATCAAGTATAGTCGTGCTAGGTAATATAATAGTGTCGTGTAAAATAAACAGCGACGTAACTAAAAGTTAAAATAAGTATTAAAAGATTTCATTAAAATTGTTAATTAATCTAATTAAAATTAAGTAGGTATGTATAAATGTTCTACACATAACTTAAAATCCATTATTATTATTTATAGTTTAGTGCAAGAAGCACAACAATTTTTGAAGTTATTAGGTAATTTTACATTTATCATGAGAGACTGACATAGAGAACCAAAAGTTGCTACGTTTTCCAATATCAAACAATTTTAAAAATATCGCTCATTATATGACCTCATACCCACGTTTTGTCTTACGAAAACGAGCAAATGAAAATGATTTACTTCTAAGTGCTACTTACAATTTTCCAACTCATATCAACTCAATCAATTTCAATCTCATACTATGCTAAATCATAACATAATAAATGACCGATAACGAGACTGCTATATGTAGGTATAATATGCAATATACATAAATGTTACAATGATATCGTTATAAGTGTGATAAAGTTCATTAACATATATTCTTTGGTTCAGGTGGATAAGTATCGTGAAAAGTGGTATGGGAGTGCGGTGAGACTAGAAGTGCTGTACAAAAATGACCGAGGGCGAGAAGCAACAGAGCGCGGGTGGTGCCAACGCCGCACCGCAACACAGGAAGGGGCACAGGTAACACTAAATACTGTTAAATAATTTACACTATCGTCGTTACTTGTCGTTATTTATCTACTTTTGATGAGTCATCACTGAAGTTTTACATAACATTATGTTTTGGTGAATGGGTCAAAATTACACAAATTGCAAAGCTTTCTCTCTTACCAATTTTCTAACGGACTAAAGTTAAACCATGTTACAGTGTCGCCTCAATAAACGTTCGTTTTTATTTCGTCTTATTCTAGACTCGCACAATGAAGATTTATTACATACGAAAATTTAAAAAAAAAATGCTATTATGTATTTACAATCTTTTTAAGACGAAAAGGCAGCAGACACCAATCCAATAATAAATAATCGATTAACGCCGGTATCGCAATCTGAAAATTACGTTTTAGTTTCTTTCTTGCGTCATTGTTTACATCGTAAATCGTGCGTTGCTTCTATGCGCGATAGAACGTTCCTGCAATGCAAATATGTAGTTATAGCTGTCACCTTATAAATATCTGTCCCTTTTGTTACACATTTCAATAGACGTAGATCTTAGAGACTTGTGTACGTACTTATGTATATCAAAACGAATTCAAATTTAAGTCCTATGCATTTAATATATACAAAAGTGCTGTCTCGACGCGTGTATTTTTCGGAATTTAATTTATAACTAGAGATTTCATGTTACATTGTTAATTGTCTTTTAATTTAAAGTAATTTTTATCACCTTTGATCATTGATTCAAAAGAGAAACTCCTCCAGTTTTTTCACCGTCTAAAAAACAAATAAAGTTATATTGTAAATATGGTTTTAAGTAAAATTACCCATCGCTATACCGATGATTAAAGTCAGACACGTCATAATTGTAATTCCATAAAAATTATATTAAATGTCTCCGAAAACAAAATAAAACTCCCTCTAGGATACTAGTGTTGAATGTCTCAAATAACTCCTTAGCTTAAAAAATACATACAACACTATATTAATTAACTGATCTCAATTTTGAAATCGATCTTGAGAGCGAATCATAAGTGTTTAGCCATTAAACTAATCCAGGACTTATTTGCTCTTGCTGTTTTGGGTATTTCTTCTTTTTTCTGATTTTTTATCTGAATAGCCCAATGTATCATTTTGTAAATTACTAAATCCAAAAGATAACATTTTCTCTTTATATACTTTGAAATATATCTTTAACCGTGCATGGCTTTCTATATATTGTATATTTAGATGAACGTAAATGTTGAACGTTGATGGAATCTAACTTTATTAGTTAGATTCCATCAACGTTCAACATTTACGCACATTAACAATTTACAAAATCGACATCTTATTATTAATTAGATATGGCGTCATTTTACCTTTGTGTACATTTTATAAAATTTTAGAAATACCAAAGTATCGATACATACGAGTGTATAAGATAAAAAGTATGAGTAATAGTCATTTCTCAAAACTCCTCTGATCTAGATAACGTCGGCACCATATTATCTGATATTGTACAGTTTGCGACATGTGGCCCAAAATACCTAATCGCAGTACCTACCTACCTATTACGATATCAAACAAAGCTTCAAGTTTAGTCATTCTACAAAGTGAGCACGAGACAAGCGTGTTTCTATTATATAGCTAAATGGATTTAAATATGTTAACTTGTTGAATTGAATGATTTAAAATTGTGTCTCAGAAAAGTGAAATCGCGAAACGTTATAATGACGTCATCGCGGTCGTTAGGAATTTTCGCCGCTCTGTGAACGAACATATTGTAGTTCAGATATTGTATTCTTTTTTGTTATTTGTGTCGATAATATGTCGGATGTAACAGCTGAGCAGCAGCTCGGGTTACTTCTTGGAAGGTACCATGTACTCCCGTTTCTTAGTTGTAAGCAGTGTAAATAAAACTTGCTATTTATTAATATGCATAAATTTTATGAATTCCATATAACATTTTAATGATTTTTTTGCATCGGTAATTTATGAATCAACATTTAAATATTAAATGTCTTATACATTGTATATTTACCTAAGTATAAGGTAAAAGGTAAGGACATTTATTAGTCATACTTTATATGACATTTCATATATAATTTACATTGACCCAGGAGACAAGAGTCAATGTACGCGATGACAGGACTGTACGCGGAGTCGGGGTGCGCCGCGGAGGGCGACGTAGCGGGACCCAGCGCGCCGCACCCGCCGCGGGAGTCCACCAAGTGCCACAGCAGAAACCCTTCTGCTGGCATTTGCGACAGGTATTCATTCACAACCGCTATACATATGTCTTTTAAATAATAAATAACCCGAATAAGTTAAAAGACCCCAATAACTGTTTAATATAATGAACAATAATTCCCCTTGCAGAGATCGAGAGCGAGAGAGGGAAAAAGAAAAACCGCATCAGTTATTCCCAGAAATATTAGACATTCCTCATGACGCAAGAGACTGCGGTATCCTAACATGGAGACCGCTTTTTATCCAGCAATTTTCTAGTATTAAAGTAAGTCTAGTGCTTTCATTTTATAACTCAATTATATATTTTTTTAACGCACTGCAATGTTTATTAAAAACACTGTATTCTTTACAGGTGTTCGTATTTTTCCTTTCGTTCCTAGTGACGCTTCAGCAAGCCTTAAGCTCAGGTTACATAAATTCTGTAATCACAACAATTGAGAAACGCTTCGAAATACCCTCAAGTCTCTCGGGTCTCATAGCGAGTAGCTACGAGATCGGCAACGTTATCACAGTAATATTTGTCTCATACCTTGGAAGTAGGAGACACATTCCTGTATGGATAGCGGTTGGTAAGTTTTACGGAATGTATCTATCGAGGCTTTCATTTTGTATTTACATTAATTTTACTGCCAAATTCATTATTGAATAATAAATTTGGACGTCTAAATATATGAATTTATGTTAAACGCTTTTTAGGTGCCGTTATAATGGGCATCGGTTCGCTAGTGTTTGTTGTGCCGCATTTTATAGCGGAGGCCAATAGCGAAATGTTAGCGAACAATAAGTCTGATGAGAATATCTGTCGACTGTCGCACGCTCTGGAGCAAGACATGGGTGGCCTCGGCAGGCTCCAAGCGGGCCTGCCACCTAGCAACCTCAGACCCGATAATTGTATTAAAGTATGTTATTGATTTATTTACTTCTTTTGTACTAACTGGATTATATTGTGTTTTAAATGTACCTATGTTGTGTTTGCTCTTTATATTTGCTTCATAGGCATAGGCGAGGCCGTTGAAGCGCAGCACAAGGGTGTGACTTTAGCGCGATGGTTGTGGGTTCGATTCCGACTCGGAGGAATGAATTATTATTTATTAATATTTCCATTTCTTCTCTGTGGCACCAAGGCAAAAACTCGACGTTGAATTCCGCCACTGAAGATGCAATGCCTCAAAAATTCGGCGGAAAGTAGTGAATGGAGTGTCTTATCACTGGGTTCCCTCTGCGTACTCGCGCGAACCTGATTCATAGACATAGGAAAAACAACAAGACAACGTAATTACTTTATTTGTATGAATCATAATATATGTTTAATATATTTAATTAAAACTGTTAATTTAGTATCATTATTTATATGATTAATATGATATTTATTTCGTTTTATAACAGAGCTCGCCCAGTACTTTCATGCCAGTGATGATATTCGTGGTGGCGCAACTTCTATTGGGCTGCGGGGGCTCGCCGCTCCTCACACTGGGCACTACCTACGTAGATGACCACGTACGGCCAGAGTCTTCGAGCATGTATATCGGTAAGTTATACTAAAATACAATAGAATATAGATTATTAGAAAAATATATTTAAATATCTACGATAAATATAAAATTTCAGCGATCTAGCGAGCGTCTAAAATAAATAGATATCTTGGAACATAGTCCTATATTCGATCTAGAGATTTAGCGGATAAGTTACGTTAAAGACTTTTAAAATTAAAAATGAAAACTTAAAATTCGATAAATTATTAGCTGCGGTGACGTTGCTACATTTGTAAATATCAATAAAAATCTGTAAATCGCAACATGTTTATTGCCTGCCTGCCCGCAGCAGCTTCGTCCCCCCGCCTTCTTTGTTCTCGTCCTATACCTACATAATTTACCGGCTGCTCGTTCAGTTTTTATTACCTAGGCAAAGTATAAAATAAATAATATTCATTACCTATCTACATGTCTTAGGTATTCTATACATTGCCGAGGTATTGTATAGAATACCGAATTATACAGGACTAGAGGTTGTCGGCAACATATAATTATATAAAATCCTACCTACCAAATGCTAACCATCACATTTACGTAAATAATTATACAATGCAAAAGATACTCTCACGTTACACATTTAGCTAATTAAGACACACGTGAGCAAGACGGCTAAATATTTTAATAAGATGTTGCGACAGAAAGCCGTTTACAGAAGACTTACAGAGCATATCTTGGAGTGTAATCTTAATACTTAGGCCCACAGCTTTACTCGCACGAAGTTCAACTCATTCCTGAATGTGGGAAGCCTTGGTTAAGCCTATAATATAATGATATTATAATTACAGTAATAAATGTGGGTATTATCCTTATATTAAAAATATAAGTATAAGCAACACCACTAAAATAAACACACAAATGTTGAAAAAGCGTAAAGTTTAAAGAATGTCAATTTCTAAAATGAATGTTGGAACAGCGGGATTGTTTGTGTAAGCGTCGCACGTCCTCCATCGACCTCTCTGCTATTACACGTCTTTATTGTGAGGACCGAGTGGCGCGTTACTCGTAACCGCACTCATAAACCAAATTGTGCAGACACGACTCAGTTCAACGAACCTTCCTAGACCTCACTCTATTCACAGTTATTGCAAAGGTATGAGAACAAGTGGCCATAAGATCATGTCTACCACCTATACTCTATTCAAAGTCCCATTTATCATTAAATTCGCTGGCAAATCACATCTCTTACAACTTTATCTCCTTAAGCTAAATATGACAAGCTCAACTATATTTAACATTTTAAAGTGCCATCTTTTATCCATGAATTATGCTATCATTGCATGTTTGAAAAAGCTGAATTGTAAACAGTTGGCATGTCGCTTGGTTCGCTCAACCTCGAAAACTTAACCCCTGACGTGATAAAGCGCCCTTGACCCTACCCCTTCCAGCCTGCCACTCATGCCAAACTATTTAATCATAATAAAACTTCCGTGTCAGATAGAGACATTTGCTGTGGTCAATGCCCACGTGTCCTCCGTGATGGGAGTGGTAGAATTTTAATTAATCGTACTAAGTATAAGTCGTAAATACGTTTGTGTCGCAAATGTTCCTTTGCCATTCTTTATATAGAATCAATTGGTTTTATTTTAATGTATGAAATAATTTATTAATGTTTTGTACATTAATTTTATTAATGGTCCAAGTTCCTAGAAAAGTATGAATAATTATCATTGTTTGCTACACTACTTACTCAGCTATGTTCTTATTTCTCCTAAACACTATAAAATTACCCGGTCGTACTATTGATGAACTACAACAAATTAAATTAAAATGAGTCTTTTAATGTTAACTTAATTTAAACGTCTAGTTGTATTAACAAGGTTTCTCTACTAGGTGCAGCTCTTGACAGGTGCCTCTCATATCACATCCAAATCAGTTTCTATATGATAGGAGATAATTTGAACACGTTTTCTGAACTATAAATTTAAACCATAAAACTAGTTCTATTTACTGTAAAACATAAAATATACTAATTTAAAAAATTACATTTATTTTATTATCCTCTAGGTATTCCATTAGTTTTATTAAAAACAATATACCTGTTATATGTTTTTATCCGCGAAACCTTAATCTATTTTATTTTTATCTTTTAAAAACATAAAATCTGTTCATAAGTAATGAATAATTAATGATTATTCAGCAGTACATCTTCTATATCTATATATATAAAATCGAAAGGTCACTCACTCATCACGAAATCTCAGAAACTACATGTGTTAGGAATCTCAAATTTTGCATAGGAGTTATTTATAGGACGTAGGTGCTCGCTAAGACGGGAATTTGCAATATTCGACTCCTAAAGGGTTGTTTTTGGGGTTGAAAGTTTGTATGAAACTTCGTTACTACAAATGCTAGGAGTCTCAAATTTTGCATGGACGTCACTTATTAGGACGTAGGTAGTCATGGAGACAGAAATTAACCATAACGTTGTTCACGCAGGCGAAGCCGCGGGCGGGCCGCTAGTATACCATATAAGTATCAATAACAGTCATACAGGTAAATGTCGACCCTTGTTGACATTTAAATTATTTTTAAACGTTTTCACAATAATGCAACCGTGTTTTTGATACAAATAAAATACCGCAGTATTAGCTCGACTGCCATTTTTATCGAATTTCAAGCCATAGGTATTAACCGCGAAATCCGTACCGTTTGCGGGCCGCAAAACTAGAGTGACCTACTTTTGGTCCGCAATCGGTAGACGAGTTACTATTACCTACTGCATGCAGCCTTTTACAACGATGTCATCGCGATTTTAAAAATAATTTTTTGGACTAAATCCTGTATTATTACTTGATACATGTTATTCTTTATACTATTATGATTATTTTAATTTTATTTAATAATATACTGTAACAGGATTTACGTAAATTCTTTTTTTTACAGGATGTATGTACAGTATGGCTGCATTCGGCCCAGTTCTTGGCTTCTTACTTGGTGCATATCTATTATCATTTCATATGGACTCGTTTTCTGGTGCTATTATTTCTATAGGTAATCACAGATTTATAATGAAATTGTTAAATAAATAAAGTAAACATTTTTTTATGCATTGTAATTTGTAATGTATTTGTATTTATTTAGGTCCAGGAGACCACAAGTGGGTGGGGATGTGGTGGGGTGGCTTTCTGCTCTGCGGCCTACTCCTAATTTTGGTGGCTATTCCATTCTTCTCATTTCCAAAAGTATTGGTACGGGAAAAAGAAAAAATACGACTAGTGGAAAAAGCTGCCGCAGCAGCTGGTACTTCTACAGCTAAAACGCCGGCTAAACTACAATCCGATATCAAAGATACAGGATATGGAAAGGACATCAAAGGTTTGCAATTTATATATTATTTTGTTATTATAATGTTAGTAATTTATTATACTATCATTGTCTTTACTATTGGAGCAATAATATCAGATAAATTATCTGTATTTTCAGATATTCCAGTTTCAATGTGGCGTCTTCTGAAGAACCCGGTATACGTTGTGACGTGCCTGGGCGCCTGTATGGAACTTATGATAGTATCTGGCTTCGTGGTCTTCCTACCAAAATATCTGGAAACACAATTCAGTCTCGGCAAAAGCCAAGCCAGCGTTTTCACTGGTATGTTAACTCTAAAAACAAGACAAAGGAAACTTAGTGTTAAGACACTCCCTTCCCTCACTCACCGCCAAATTTTCGAAACGTTGTGTGTAAGTAGCGGAATTCAACGCTGCGCATCGAGTGCTTGAGCAGGGAAGTGAAAATAGATTGAATTACTTCACCGAGTGAAGATTAAACCCACGTGCCATAATCGCCTCGATAATCTAAGTTTTCATCAAACATAGTTTTCACCTCACAACACTTATAACCGTTTCACCTTATTTCAAAACAAGTTTGATAAAACATCGATCACACACGCGAAAGACTACTTGATGACCTCGTCTTACCGAAAAATCAATACAAGGCCATAAGAATATTAGCCTTCGTCACCATGATTCAATACTACTAAGTCAATAATGTCCAATAAATTTAGCAAATAGAAATACAATCAACTATGTTTTTATTTAAAAGATTGTGATAGTTAATGTTCCTTTCTACTAAAGATTTATCGATCTGAATACATTAACCACTTTTTAGTTCCAACTTTCAAACTTCTTGAATTGAGTCTTGCTTAAGTGCACTAAATATTTGTACTTGGGTTCAAATGCCTCTAAAAATAAGGTTTACATTTGTTTTCCTGTTTCGATAAAGGATTACATTTTAAGTAGACTAAATTTACTGCCATTTAACATTTACAGTTTCCATTAAATCAGAAAGTCAATAATTAATCAAGTGTAGGTTTATTTTTGCTACTAATGCGGAAAACAGATATAATAATGTAGGTTATATATAATATTAAAAAATAACAATTAAAATGCTAGGACCGTCGTGGCCCAGTGGGATAGCCTCGAAATTTAAACGCGACAGTTGTGGGCCCGGTTCCAATATCCAGACGAGTGAATTTGTTTCATTTCCTAGCTCTCGTAAAAAGCAAAAACCGGCACGTTGGGTTCAGCCACTTCATCAATGTCCCGAAAATCGGGCTTTTCTTTGTATGCGGGATGCAGCGTGAAGCTAAAAAAAATAATTAAAATTATACAAATTATATTTGAACAGGTTCTATCGCCATTCCCGGTGCCTGTATTGGTATATTCATGGGCGGGTGTCTTCTCAAGCGGCTGGAGCTTCGGCCGAAGGGCGCTGTACAGTTTGTGTTGATATCCAACACCATCTGCCTGTCTTGCTATGCCTTACTATTCTTCCTTGGCTGTGATAACATCAAAATGGCTGGAACAACTATACCTTACACTAATAATAGGTAATTATATCATTCTTCACATATTTGTTTGGAATGTAATAATAGGTACTGCAGTAGTTAGTATTTGATTCTTAATTAAATACACATATTAAGAATTGTCATAACATTCAAATAAAACGTTTTATCTCGTTCTGTTCGATTTCTGTTGTAGAATTATGTATAATGTTGTTGCCTGAAAACATAAATAAATTGTAACATATTTACGTAAATTTTAGCTCACGTGTTATTATGATATAATACCCGGTATTACTATCAAGTTTTATCTAAATCCGTCTAGTAGTTTTGTCGTGGACGAGGAGCTAACATGGATGTGCCATCCACAAATTTAGTAATTTGTAATATTAATGCTATAAGATGTTCCAACTGATTTGCAGCAATCCAGAGCCGTTCAAAGTGAATCTGACAGCGGCGTGCAACTTCAACTGCCTGTGCACGGAGACGGACATGGAGCCGGTGTGCGGCAACAACGGCCTCACCTACTTCTCGCCGTGCCACGCCGGCTGCGCTGCCTTCTCGTCGCGCTCCAACTTTACTAATTGTGCTTGTGAGTTTGTTTTTTATGACTTAATATTTAGATAGTTGGGACTTTATTGCTTTTCGGCAGAATTGAATTGTTTGAAAGTTTAAATGTGTGAATCTTGTTTACCAGAGTCAGCTGCTATGTTTATAACGAATGACATTCGAAATCCCGCGTAAATTGAAATGATACCGTTTTAAAATTCACAAAATGATATAACTTTTTAAAATGTTTACCATTATTTTAGTGTATTTTAATATTAAATTCAATAAAATTGTAAATATGAGTCGAAAAACAAAAAGAAAATTCATAAAGCTTTATCAAAATCGAACATTATATATATGTTATGTTTAATATACAGTATTTCCCCAGAGGCAGACATCATCACACGATTTAATAACTTTATTTTTATCTTTATGTACAACATTAAATTTATGCCAATGAGACTGTCAGCAAAGTGCACTGACCCCTCGTCTATCGACACTTATCTATTTGTTAGTTTACTAGGAAAAACAATCACATGTACAAACAAATAGGTACAAGTATAAAATCAAAGACAAATAAAACGACACAATGTGCCAACTTAGTAATATTGAAATATTAAAATAATTTTGATTTTATTTAAAATATTATGTTAGAACAGTAATAGCATTGTTTTACCAACAAAATCTTTAAAGTTGTTTCTTAATTGTAGTTTCAAAAACTTTATTTATTTTATGAATCTCCGTAGCCGTTACGATGATAAAATCGGCTGGTTGACACTAACTTACAGCTACAAAATGATTTGTCTTGTCAAATACTAACATGTAACAAAAAAACAAAAAATACTTAATTAATACAAAAAAATACATACTATTCGCCATAATTCTTTTAAAATATCTTCCTAAAATTCAAATATGTATTATCTGTACATTGCAATAATAATCATCCAATATGCAGTAAATTAGAGAAAATAGGGCAAATTAATGAACAGTTTTGTTGTATCGATAATATGTTTAACTCGTGATACATGTATCAACTTGTATCTCGGTTCGACAAATTAGAGATAATATGATGTAGTGGGCGGTAATAACGCTCGGTTCATGTCGACGCTTCCTTTTCTTGTTACTGTTTCAGTTAATATGTCTTTTTCGTTTACGTTTATATTTATTTTATATAGTCTCATTATGACTTAAGTGCAAAGTTACACAAAATGATGATATTTAAAAATTCTGAAACAGTTTATGATTACTTAAAAAATCTCAGTTATAGATGCTTACTTATGAGTTGATATATCTTTAGTGATTTATTAATTATCGCTGACAGCTGATAATGGCAATAGAAAGTTATAAATTTTAATACTTAGGGGTTTGTCTAGATAAATAAACGTATATTTCACCTGATTCACCGCCTCGTGTTATACACCCGTACGCAGTAATAATGACTAAAATATGTACCATAGTTTAGAATAAACATCATAGTATATCATGTATTCGGCTAACAACATAAGACACCTAACTTATGAAATGTCAACATATGATAATTTGATAAGAAGATATTTGAACAATATCATGCAGTCTGAAAGGGAAATGTAATTACGTAGTTTCTTTTGACTTAAATTTATTTTTTATACAAAATAAAATTTGTTTTCTTGTTATTTGCACTGCTAAACATATATGTTTTTTTTAAAAGCTGCATATATTTAATATGTATTATAACAATAATGGACTAGTTCATATTTTTTTTCATTAGTAGTACCTACAGATTACTAATACTAATAAATTTCGATTTTTAATATAATAATTTCTCTTTAAGTTTCTCGACTCACAGTCACAGGCAATGTCTTAAAAAAAATTGCGGTGCCTGGGGAACGTAGTATCCTAATACTAACCTCCCTCTGCCTACCAATCCATTGCTATAATGTCCAATCCATATATTGAAAATATTTACCCACATACCAGGTGTACACGAGAACATACGCGACATGGGCGTAGGGCTGAGTGTGGGCATGGTGAACGGCGCGTCCGCGTCCGCGCTGACGGCGGGCGCGGCACGCGAGTACAGTGAGGTGACGGTAGTGCCCGTGGCCACGGCGGGCGCCTGCAATCCACCCTGCACTACTATATTCCCCTTCCTCGTGCTCCTCTTCTTCATGACTTTCGTGGTCGCCATTACGCAGATGCCGCTCTTGATGATTGTGCTTAGGTTAGTGTTTTGGTGTTTGCTACATATTTTTTAAAGTAGCACATTAGTTTGGAAAGAGTGTATGGTTCAATTATGAAACTGTTAAAAGTTCACTAAAATTTATACTTAATTAATATTATGAACATTATAAGACTGAGGAGTTTGTTTGGTTGAACACGGTACTCTCAGGAACTACTGGTTCGATTTGACAATATGTTTTTTTATATGTATTCCAACTATCGAATAAGGCTTATAAACTATATTCTATAATTTGCCGTGTGTCAAACATAACTCTTAGTTTTTTCCATTTGACCATGGGATCTAAGTTACAGGTAAAAGCTAGTCATTATTATACATCGTAAAATATAACACATTTTTGTAAAGTGTTTTATTTATTTTGCTTTATTTGAAATTGTAGATCAGTGAGTGAGGAAGAACGTTCATTTGCTCTGGGTATGCAATTCGTTATCTTCCGTCTGTTCGGCTACATCCCTGCGCCTATCGTGTTCGGTAACCTGATAGACTCCACCTGCATCCTCTGGAAGCAGTCCTGCAGCGGGGAGAAGGGGGGCCGCTGCCTGCTATACGACATCGAACAATTTCGATACAGGTATGTACAACCACAATGCAAATGATACGTTTTGTTTAGTTCCTACTGCAAGGTTATGTCATTTAAAGAGATGTCATTGAATAACATAACAACGTAGATGCTACTAATGTAACGGATATCCATGTATATAGGACAATATACAGGTCTGGAACCCAGCGCAATCGATCCAAATGATGTTTGTTTTTTTTTGTAGTTTCGAACCGCCGACAATTGGCTGAATTTCAAGAATACCTACTACTAACCTTACAACACTATGTTCTATATACTTATCAGTTGATTTGTCTTAACTTTAAATATTATTATTGTAAAGAAAATACCTTCACGCTTTGCAATACCTGTAGCAGGGTAGGCAGAGGGAACCAGGTTTTAGGTATTTCGTTCCCAATATAAATATTATTACCATGGACGGATCTAGATATTTTTTCTAAGTGTTCCCCTTAGCTTAACCTAACCTAACTTTAGCTTTAAACTAATATTTTTGTGTAATTTTTTTTTCCATTATTTATCCTCTTACTCGTGCACCTATGATTGTAAGTTCAATTTTTCCAGATACGTGGGTCTTTGTGGTGGCATAAAAATTGTGGCCCTCGGTATATTCTTGGCGGACTGGTGGCTCGTGCGGCGACGACGACACCTCGAGACGTCGGCCCCCCTCGACCCGCATAAAGACATCGCGGGCTCCATCATCAGCCTCGACAAATGTAAGTTATGTGACTAACATAAACTGTTGAAGTGTGTGAATTATTTAATTTGTTGTAATAATATGTAGTATAATATGTAAATGTATAAATTAATACAATAAAATAAATAAAATACTCTTGCAAGAATATAATAAACTTAAAATGGTAATTGTATCAAGGTTACTATTTAACATATAAGATAAACAAAATAATTCTGTCGTAGTGTTCGAGGAATTACCGTCGACGGACAACGCTAGCGGGCTGCGATCGGGCGCCACGTCGGGGCCCAGCTCGGCTGGCACCACGCCGCTGGACGCGTTGCAGCGCACCGACTCGCAGTACTCGCAGGAGTCGCAGCCGCGCGGCTCGCTGGGGCGCCGAGAGCGCGTGCTCGTCGCCTCGCGCCACCTGCGCAACGACTCCAAGACCATTCAACTGGAGGGCCCCGCGCCCGCCCCCGCCCCCGCGCCCTCCGCGCGCGACCTGAGCCTCGACCAGCTCAAACTGCTCGCGCTGCCACCCTGCAAGCGCGCGGATGACGAGACCAAGCGGCTGCTGGAGGCGGGCGGCGTGCTGCGCCACCGCCGCACGGGCTCGCGCGACCTGAAGCCGCCTGCCGGCCGCCACAAGCGCACGTCCTCGCACCACATCACCATGGAGCCGCACGAACTAAGCCTGCAGTTGCAGAAGGGCCGCAGCGTGGACCAGCTGGCCGCGCCCAGCGTGTGAGCGCACCCGAATCTCATTGTGGACAGTTGGACAGTTGACGCTGTGTTGCGACGAATAGAAAAAATAATTTATGCAATTGTCGCTTTGTACGGATGGTGAAAACACGTTAGGCTAAACGAATTATTTCTTCTATTACGCTTAAGCGACCGTGAGTGATTTCGAACCATATCTTAAATGTAGTTTAATTAACGCTTATCGCGATCGAGATGAAAGGTTCTCATTGCGTCTCTTACTGTAGCTATATATTTAAATAATCAAAACGGTAAGTTTTTATTTTGTGTTCATAGTCAAAATGATCGTAATTTAATAGGTTTAATACTCACATCACTTTTGCTGTCACTGTGCATATTCTGCTTATAATTTTGGCCTAATTATGCCTAGGTAAATTTATTAGATTTAAAAATGCAAATTGCCATAAAAAATACTGTATTTTATTCTAAACTATTTCTGGAATTAAATCAGAATTGTACTTAATTTTTTACAAATATAGGAAAAAAATTATGTCATTGTCATAACGTAACTTTTTAACATTAATGGGAATTTTATCAAAACAAGCACTAAAGAACTCTTAAATAAGATATAAAACTAAAAATCTCGTAATAATACCAAATATCCTTTACAATACTAGCTAAATATGTGCAATTTTAAATAAATAACTACAGCCTCACATATTTAAAAATCTATTAGTATATTGGACTGTGCAAAGCAATATTTTTATAAAAATTAAACTTTTAATAGTAATGTAATTTATCATTAAATGAAAGAAAATAAATATTTAATTGTTAAAAGTCATTATTTTGGAAAAAACATTCCTTTTTTATTAAATTTGTAACATGCCACCTAAACCAATATAAAATTACTGAAAATTATGGAAGGTAGAGGTAAGGAGACCCATTTCATATGACGATTTAGCTGAAAAGGTGTCCACTAGTAAACAATAAAATGTAGTTGAAAGTTCGACTGCAATAACGCAAATTTTAACTGTATTATAGAAAATTTGGTATTACGAACTAACCAATTATAGAAAAATTGAAGTATACTGAGTTTGGATAATTAATATTTTTAATGATTCGACTTGTTTGCATCTCTATTTTCTCTCGAAAATACGCCAATACTCTTATCTGCAAAGAACACACTACATTTTTTAAAATTATCCTACGGCATTCATTCTACGGCCACTCTTCTTTAATCTGTTTTGTAGGACACTTTTTCTTACACGGTAATGGTCTTCCTTACCTCTATCCGCCCTGATAAAAATAAACGAATAATAATTGCTGACTACAATACTTGCAAGTCTGTAAAAATCCTTTAGTTTAGAACACTTTATTACATAAAGGTGCAGTAGATCAATTATATTAAACATCAGATAAGTACAAAAACATTTCATTATTATTATTTTAAAAAAACAACAACAATTAACAAATATCTCCAGTTATATAAATCATATAATAACGTAAAACTATTTATTTGATCTCATGTGCCGAGAGCAACTTTAATGTGATGAGAGTGTTAATTAACAAATTTATATGAACTCTAATTTAATTTTTCTAACTAAATATTGAATTGTTTAAATCAAGTAGCTATTTATGTATTAATTAAAAATTTTACTTCGGTATTCATATTATTATTTTTCATACTAGTAATGTCGAGATTCTGCAATACATGCTAAAAAATATTATATTACTTAGTTAGCAAATTTGGAAAAGAGTTGAATAGTCAAAAAATATTTTTTATAATTTTTCCACCATTGTATTGTAATTCAAAATTTATTAAAAGATTTTTCCCCTGTTTCTTATGCTGATACAACTCTTATACAAAAATCCAGATTATTTGTACACTAAAGTACAACAAGTTTATAATTGCTTTCTTTTAATATAATTTGGTATAAAAATTGTTGTATATATCTAAATGTCAATTCATAGGCTGCTGTATCTAAAGAACTCAATTACTATTGTAGTAATGTTATTTTAGTATAAAATATTTTTAAACTGAATATTTATCTTGTATATTAAGAAAAGACAAAGTGAAGCATCCATGTAAATTTTTGTCATATATTTGTTAAGAGAGAAATAGTTTGATATGAAGAGTGTTATATCTAAAAATGCCTTATTACAATAGGTTCTAAGACTTGATACTGACTTAGCTGTACTTGATAAAGTTGTTATGTCGATTGTGAATGATGATAGTTTGATGATAGCAACTTCTAAACTAATTTGTTGCATTTAGTGATTAATAAAATTGCATACATATTTTTATGTACATTTTTATTTAATTCCTTTAAATCTCATTTTACTATTTCCACAGTATTTATTAGCCTGCAGCTCCGCCTGCATAGTAAAATAAAAACAACTAAGACACATTCTATGTGTACGAGGGCTATGGGCTGTCCATTGAAATTTAATAGTAAATTTATAGTAGTTAATATAGCTTTAGTAAATATAACTATAGTCTTCGCCACTTCTATAGTGTTAGAGGCCGTTGTGGCACAGCGGCACAGGGATGTGACTGTATCGCGGTTGTGTTGTGTTCAATCCCCACTAGAGGAAGTGAAATTTTTGTTTACGTTTATATTTACATTTCTTCGCTCTGGTGTCGAGGCAAAGCGCGGCGTTGAGTTCTGAAGACAGAAACTGGGTACCGGAGTGTCTTAACACTAGGTTCCCTCTGCCTACCCTGCTGTGTGCGTGATACAGCGTGAAGCTGATTTGATTTATTCTTAACCATAGTCTTCCTCATTAATCAGACTTTCGACCAGAAAAATGAGTTTTCAATGTACATATGTAATTTCTAAAAATAAATGTAAGTCGTTTCTGAAATTAACGCATTCAAGCAAACAAATTTTGTGATGTTAGGGTAGATAATTAATAATTAAATTAAGCAAATTTAATTTTAAGCATGGAAAAAGAAAAAAAAACTAGAATTAAAAATACCTATATATATTTTTCCAATTATTCAGAAAATATTAGAAAACAATATTATCAATTATTCTACTAGTGTTGCCTTGAAAGTATAATCTACAAATAAACTGACAATACCTAGAAATATCCAGAGATCCAAGGTGCTTTAAAGCATGTTTCTACTTGTGAGTTAGACAAATATTATTTATAAATTAAAATAAGATTATCTGTAGTAATAAATATATTGTAGCACAAACTAAAGTATTTATAATAATTATAAAAAGTTTTTATACTTTTTAATTTTGCTGCTAAGAGTCTAAATAAAATACCAAACTATCTATACAATTTATTTTATAAAATAACTATACACATATTGAGAACCAAAATAAATGCATTAACAACATTTTGACCTACAGCTATGTACACATTTTCCTTAATCTAATTCACCACATTCATTGATAAGAACTTTCTTTGAAGGTTTCCCATTTCTAGAACCTAGACTTTCCATTTTTCTTACAATATCCATACCTTCAACAACTGACCCAAAGACAACATGTTTTCTGTCCAACCATGGTGTTGCAGCAGTAGTGATAAAGAACTGGGAACCATTTGTATTGGGTCCAGCATTAGCCATGGATAAAATTCCTGGGCCTGTGTGCTTCAGTTTAAAATTTTCATCCTGGAATGTTCGCCCGTAAATGGATTTTCCACCAGTGCCATTATGGTTAGTGAAATCACCACCTTGGCACATAAAATCTGGAATAATTCTATGAAATGATGAGCCTTTGTATCCAAATCCTTTTTCTCCAGTACATAAAGCTCGAAAATTCTCAGCAGTTTTGGGAACTTCGTCAGAATTTAATTTCATAACAATTCGCCCCAAAGGTTCGCCATCAGCTGATACATCAAAATATACTTTCTTTTCTGCTTGACTGGAAGCAAATCTGAGTGCCGCAGCAGAATACAAGGTGCCATTTATAATGGATCGGCGTAATAGCCCAACTCCAACCATCGTTGTGGTCTCTGAAAATAATAAATTTATAAATTGGAGGTTATTTATGAGGCAGGCCGCCCTGCCTGATAAAAATATTCTTTGCTACATAAATATATTAAGGCACAGTTCTATTTAAATAAACAACGTTAGTAGGAATTATTTAATGTAAATTAACATTTGAAATAGAATTGCTTGAAATTTATTATAATAATGTGTCTGTGTATATTATTGTACTTATGAATTTCAGAAAGTGCAAACAGAAATATGAATATGAAATAAAATTCTCAAAACGACAAGACGAAAACTATTCTTACATTAGAAATATTTCCAATTTCAACTTACGAGAAATTGTAATTCGTATAATAAGCTAGGTATGTAGTTGATTACCTAATCTAATACATAACTAAAGTAACGTTACCTTGTAAGTTAAAGTTAACTTTGTACCACAGAGAAATAAATAACTAATACGATAAAGAAATATATCGATATATTATCATGATCAATACAGGTTAACTTAAGTTAATAAGTTTGTTGAAGTTGAACTTGAATTGAAATTGGTACGAAGTGCTAGTGCTAGACCCATCGTGCCTCTCTATTGTTTATTTCTCGCTCTCACTAGTACACTCGACTCAGGCCAAACGTGACGATAAATCATCTAATCTAAACAATCTATCTAAACATCATTGAATAGATATATATATATATATATATATATATATAATATCTATTTTTCGCTCTACCAGAGCCTTTCGATTATTTTCTTTTTGATTATATTATATCTGAAAGAAATCCCTGAAACGAATGTTGGATTCAAATTTGGACTTAAAATCGATGTTTAGAATTTAAATACATATTCTGTAGTTATATTGTCAATTTGTCAAAATCAAATGTGAAGTGTGTTCTGCGGTCAAATAATCAAATCAAAATCAAATTGACATGCTCGAAGCTCGAAGACGGAAGACCAACACCAAGTTTGAAATTGACTTTTTTCATTTGCAAAGTGAAACTATATAGTAATATTCGTTACAATGATATACTTATATTGAAAAGCAATACGAATAATTAATATTGATCTAAAAGATATATTAGACAAAAATAAATAGCTTTTACATTTATATTAATCATGTACTGCTTGAGATCATTCTTAACGCATATGCGACGTTCTGTGGTATATTCTGAATTAAAAAGAAACCGTACTAATTTAAAACATTCTCAGCGAATACCACGGCTCTACGTAACCCAGGTCCCCAATGAGGACGATTATGGTAAGTGATATTTGTTTACATCATAACCTTTCCAATGTCTTACAAAGGCACCAATTGAATTATTTGATACATATATACATTTCTAATATATTAACCGTTTTGTTTTAGATAATATAATTACACAATTGTGTAAGGGAGATCAAGATCTAGAAAAAAAATTAAGAGTCTTAATGCTAGAAGTAGAAGTAATGCGTCAAGACGGAAGATTTGCACCAGAGACTCTTCAATTAGATCATTGGCGGCATTTACTAAGTCTATCTAGTAGAAATCAAAGGTCGTCTTATCTAACTTTTCTTTGGAAAATTGAAAAGAAAAAAGAAAATGAAAAAGTTAATACATTTATGAAGTTTTTATTTAAGAGATATAATATATTTTATTTGGGAAAATGAAACTCTGTATTACCTATAAAATTATTTTTTCTAGGCAAGAAAAGAAGCCAAAAGAAAAGAGTTTGAAAATTCCCCAACTCCAGAGTTTAGAGAATATCCAGATGATCTGCTTTATGGTATCCAACATATGTCACTGTTTCTTAGAATTAGGGACCAATCTATCAATAATTTTGATAATTACAGGTATTAAAGTATGTTTTATTAGTAATTTTGATAAAAGTATCCCAATCATAACATGATAGGGAATGCAGTGTTAAAACATTCCATTCTCCACTTTCTGCGCGATTTTTTCATGGCATTGCATGTTGAGTAGTCTGGCGCCAAGGGAAAAGTCTGTCATTGCACTCAATGACAGACTTTTCCCTTGGCGCCAGACTAAAGATTTTTTTATTTCAGTCTATAGTACCACTGTCATCAGATTTGTTGAGAGGATAAGTCAGTGCCTTAGTCTCCATTCTGAGCACAAAGTGAGCAAACAAATGAAAATATTAAATGAATAATAATATATAATAATTAATTCCTCTGAGTGTGGATTGAACCTACAACCATTGCATTACAGTTACCCTTGTGCACTTCCCCTGCGTCATAACAGTCTGTAATGTAAATGCTTGTATGCTTGTATGCTTGCTTAATTCATTATGTGTTTAATTAAATTACAGAACTCTGAGATCATTGATGTACGGGCAATCTTTAGTTATTGATTGTTCATATGAGGAGCATATGGTGTGGAGAGAAATTACAAATGCTGCTAAACAAGTAACATTTCTCTTTGGGGATAACAGATTACACAAGGAACCATTTAATTTGCATTTATGTAACATAAATCATAGGGGAGAATTTATGAAACAACTACTTAAAAATATACCTTCATTGCATGAGCAATGGTTTCCAATGAATATTCACAAGGAGAGCTATTTAGACTTGTTCCCTAAGGAAAATTTGGTTTATCTCACACCTCATTGTAGAGAAGAATTAACATCTTTTGATCCTGATGCAATTTACATAGTTGGCTGTATGGTTGATAAGGTGAATATTTTTTATTATCTATATCCCACATTATATATGACCTTTGGGATCTCTGTATTCCAAAATCTAAAATCATTATATAAGTTGATGACACTGGCTCATATTCTTAACTACATTCTCTCATTCAACCCAAACATTCCATATCTCTTACAGCCTACTATAGTATCACAAAATCTTCACAGGTCATTTTTACTAATTAACATCAGTTACTTGGGCATAATATTTAAAACTTATATTTGAAATAACTGACGGAATTCAACGCCGCGCTTTGCCCGGAAATCAGCGTCAAGAAATGAAAATTATTTAATTTCCTCTATAATATTCCAAATCAGAAATGAATCCACAACCTGCTGCATTTACAGACAAGCTTGTGCGCTTATTTAAAAGTATAATTCATATTTTGTTTAAAAATCTAATAATTTTCATTGTAGATGAACAACGAACCACTGTCTCTTGCAAAAGCTAAGAGGGATGGACTAAGAATGGCCAAACTACCTTTAGATAGATACCTGGAGTGGGCTCCGGGGTCAAAGAAAAATTTGAACATTAACCATATGATACCAATATTATTAGATTTAAGGTTAACTGGAGACTGGGAATATTCTTTAAGACATATTCCTAGACGGAAACTCATGGCAACAAAAATAATGGCTCTACAAAAAAAATTAGAAAGTTCTCCATTAGCCAAAGATGCTATATTAAAAAATTTTAAGTCTGTAAACTTGAAAAAAATTCCATCTCTCCAAGAAAAAAAATATAATTCAAAGAGGACATTGTATGATGATGAAAATATATAAATAAAAATGGCAGATAAATCACATTTTACATCTTTATTTTATTTTATTTCTTAGATTTAGAAGTGTATATTAATTTATGATAAAATGTTTCTATAATTCATTTCCTTAAGTAACTATAATTCTAATTTTTGTACAATGTATTAAACATAATTAAACTTGAGAGACACTTTCTATGTGAGAGTTATAATATACACACTTGGTAATTTTGAAATGCTCCAATGTGCTCCAATGAGCACAATGTGATAGATATTGCACACAATTCAATCCAAGTCTACTAAAACGATATATGCTTTGCATATTTCAATTTCATTAAATATGTATCAATTTATATTAAATTGTATATGAATGCACTGAAATATTTCATATTTATAATAACATATAAAACTTAAGGCTACACTGCACAGCGTAAATGAAGTATTATTATAAAAATAAACTTAAATAAATGTCGAGCTAAGACAAAGGCATTGTGCGCATGTCGACGTCGGCCGCGGTCTCGGAGCGTTGCTTGATGGTGGCCAGGATCTCCTGCAGGTTGGAGGGCAGCGCGATGTCTGCCAGCGGCATGGCGGGGGCAGGTGCGGGGGCGGGCGGCGTCAGTGGCCGCGACGGGGAGTACGCTTCGTTCTATTCCAATTAATAATCGATTGTACACATTTAAGCGCATTATTATTGTTTTTAGTATATATTATTGTTTTTAGTATGGTAGGCAAAGTGAACCTGGTATTAAAACAGCGCTTTCCGCTTAATTTTAAGACATTGTGTATTGAGCTACGGAATTTAACTCGCTTTGTTTTGTTACCAGAGCAAGCAAATAAAATAATTGATTTCCCTTAGTGGGAATCGAATCCACAGCGATCACGTTGACCAGTCAATATTTTTCGCCCTCGTCCAAAATTTTACAAATTACTCTACCTCTCCACTTGTTGACGACGAATCTGCTCTTGTCATCTTTAGTATTTGTTGCTTCTGTTCTTCAATCTGGCGGTTCAATTCTTCCATTTTTGTTCGAAGAGTGTTAGAATTTGGTGGTAGGGAGGGCGCTGAAGCACTGTTACTTCCCGACGACGACCCCGGACTGTAAGCTTCTTCGTCGTCTGCTGCCGCTGTTTATAATATATTGCTATTTTATAATATATAAAATATATTGCTTTGATTTTTTTAATTATTTTAATAGTTATAAAATTTTATTATAAACCTTTTGATAGCTAAATTTTTCAAACGTTTTTGAAACTCCATATTAAAACGATAAAAAAATCGTTATAGCTGTAACAATTCATTATCTTACTCTATATGACAAAAATGTGCATTTCAGAATCTGGGAAATGTTTTCTTACTATGGAAGNACCAGAGCAAGTAAATAAAATAATTGATTCCCCTTAGTGGGAATCGAATCCACAGCGACCACGTTGACCAGTCAATATTTTTCACCCTCGTCCAAAATTTTACAAATTACTCTACCTCTCCACTTGTTGACGACGAATCGGCTCTTGTCATCTTTAGTATCTGTTGCTTCTGTTCTTCAATCTGGCGGTTCAATTCTTCCATTTTTGTTCGAAGAGTGTTAGAATTTGGTGGTAGGGAGGGCGCTGAAGCACTGTTACTTCCCGACGACGACCCCGGACTGTAAGCTTCTTCGTCGTCTGCTGCCGCTGTTTATAATATATTGCTATTTTATACTATATAAAATATATTGCTTTGATTTTTTAAATTATTTTAATAGTTATAAAATTTTATTGTAAACCTTTTGATAGCTACATTTTTCAAACGTTTTTGAAACTCCATATTAAAACGATAAAAAAATCGTTATAGCTGTACCAATTCATTATCTTACTCTATATGACAAAAATGTGCATTTGAGAATCGGGAAATGTTTTCTTACTATGGAAGACCATAGTTCATAGTTCATTAAAAAAATCATAATATGATGGTATAGCGTCTTGTAAACAAAATGTCTTTCAATCAACGCGACCTATGTTCATAGGTTATTAGATTACCAATATAGATATGCAGACATGTACTTCTTTACAAGACCAAATGATGTCACAGTAAAACAACATGGCGTCTAGCTGTAGCTAGCAGGCTACAGTTAGACGCCATGTAAAATTGAAATGATTATGGTACTTCACGTTTTTTTTTAAAAATTAGGGTATAGTATTTGTATACTTTATTCGGTGAACGAAAGATAAAACATATTTAAAAAATGGGAGTAAATACGTCGTAATTACCAAGAGACGCAGCGATTTTGTCTTTGACAGACGTTGAGAGAGCTGACGAGGGGTAGGTGGGCAGCGGCAGCACGCGCCGGCGAGGTGACAGTGGCGGCGTGTACGACTTCTTGCGAGACTCGCGCGCTACCTACAATAAATATACTATTTTTATTATCACTCAAATAATTATATTTAAAATGAAAGGCACAATACATGTTAACTTTTTTAAAGTAAAATTATATTCGCTAGTTAGCTCACTAAAGTTACTGCCTTAGACCTAAGAAGAACAGGTGCAAGAAAAAATCTGCGGGATTTTTTTATATTCTTAAAACTTGGGTTGACGTTGTCGTGGCACATCGTCTGACTGTGTTCACTCGAGACAGCGCGACGTAGAGTTCCATTACTCTATACGCAATGTCTCGAAATCGGGCGGTGTGTAATAGCAGTCACACAAGGTTCCGTCTACCTCCTCTGCTGTATGATCCCGCATCACGTAAAGTTAAAAAAAACATTAAAAAACTCTTCCGATGAGGCTACTAGGATTCAAAAAACCACCAGTGGCTACAATTCCAGAAAACATTTATTATTAATTACTGAGGGTAACAACTATTATATGTAATTAATAATTCACACAATTTGACATAATTGGTGTTTGTTTGGCATTTTGAAATATGCGTTTTTCCTTTTGTTAACTATAATTATGTTAACACGTAATGTTCACCACTATATATGTAGCATGTAATACTATAAAAAATAACTAGAAAAAAGGTAGTGACATTTATTTCGATACACACGATTTTGTTTCTAATCAATATGTTATGCAGTACAGGTGGGCTATTATTTTATATGAATCAGTTTTTTTTAACTACAATGTCAGAATTTTTAAATATTTTTTGAAATCGATTTGGAATTGATTGATTTCAGAAATTGCATGCTTTACGTGTATCTATATTAAAATTATATAAAAACATTAATTTACAAAAATAACTTTGATTAAGAATACAATACATAAGGTGAAATGGATAAGGATGGAAGGAAATAAAATATTCCAAATACGTCAACAATATTATAAATATCACAAATAATAAGTAATATTATTAATATAATATAATTAACAACATATTATTTCTAAATATATTATGTCTTCATTTATAATTTCTAAATGATAAATATATCAACTAAAAGAAGTAATAATATATACAATCCAATACTTATATCCATATACAACATATATGACTACACAGAGTAATATTTACAATAAAAATAAACTCTCCAAAATTTCATAAATATATATTTATTTACATTGCCATGCTTGCTCTGTCTATATTCAACTAACCTTAGCCGGTACAATATCTTGTGGTGTCATTGACCCCGGGCGTTTTCTCTTTTGTCTAATGATAATGGAGATAAGTAGATGGGTTTTAACGTCTCCGAGGCCGGGACCGTCCAAAGGTAGAAGGGTTGAGGGTAGAGATGTATTTGCTGGCAATGGGACTATATAGAAATCTTTTATATTGAGTGTTTGTGACACTCTTACTACTCCCAATCTGAAAATATACAATAAGTACTTATATCTTTCATTAAGTAAACAACATTCATATTATTACTAACTCCAGCAATTGTAACATATGTATATATATTATACATACATGTATCTTATGTTATTACATTTATTCTCAGGACATGAACTTGACTTCTCTAAAGACACATTGAGAAGTCTAGAAAATACTAATTTTATAATTTTGTACTATTTTCTGTGTTATTTCCTAAGTTTAGCAAAACTCTTGTGTGCTCTCTTAACATTAATTATAATACTAAAAATTGATAAAAATAAACCAACCTATGCCTGCTGCTAAGATAACTGTACAATGCGATGTATTGCATTCTCTCCTCATCATTGGCAGCCTGGAGTTTCAATACAATAATGTCCTTATTGCTGGCACGTTTCATCTTACCAATGTAATCCCAAACTGTATCCGGCTTTATTCTACCAACTATATCTAATTCTGCGGGGAGATCTTCTTCTAAATCTACAGCATTGCCTGAAACCTATAATATAAATTATTGATAACGAAGTTTTTTCTGTTTATTAAATTAAAGTGGATTTTTTATTTAAATATGAGGGTTATAATGTATAGTGAATCATGATCATGTCCACTAAAAATTAAAATATTTGTTTAATAATGTTTATCCTTTGTTTTCTAAAAATGTTTCTTTACATATAGACTACATACCTCATGCCCTGCCACATAAAACCTGGCCACGTCCACCATGTTTATGCAGCCATTCCATACAGTAGCAGCCGAGTGCTCCACTGTACTGCTAGGTTCCTGGTCGCTCTCAGCTTCTGTTAAACATTAGTAACATTAGCATTGTGAATTATATATATACTAAATGTTTATTGCCACCTTATAAAAGAAATTATTTATTCAAAATTTTAGTTTTATAGAAAAAAAACTAAGATATATTCTTTAATATTATAAAGTTAGTTTATTTGCATTCACTAATCTCAGGAACAACTGGATACTGTAGGTAAAAGGTAGGGGTGTGAAAATTAGTTTATGTAGAGATATTGCATACCAGACTTATCCTGTTTTGGTTTATATTTAGGTGGAGATATAGTAACATTGGCATCTATAGAGAATGTCTTTGAGGGATCATACTCAACATTGCCATATTCAGATATTTCATTATTGTAAGTGTCCTCATATATATCTTCTCTGGATTTTCTTAGATCTTCTTCAGAAAATGCTGAAGTGACCATGGGTTCATGAGGATCATACTCTGGGTGTACTTCCTTCATCATAGCAGATTTTGGCCTCTCTAATGAATCAGAATCAGTAGAGCTGAAAATTGAGAAATTAAAATATTTATAAATAAATAAATTTTGGTTAATGAATGAAATAAAAAAAGTCGTCGAGTAGATAAATTTGATCATTGTACTTATTTTCGATTTAATTTAAAACTTCAATTCTAAATAAACCAAACATTCTCACTTCTCCCTAAATAATAAATTAATGAATATAAAAAAACCATACTCACTCATTCTTACTCTTGTTAAAACTAGCCTCTTGAGATCTGGAGCGGTGTTTGAAATTGTCGTCCGCACTACGCCGTTTGGAGCGGGCCCTGTGCTCCCGCGCTCTAGAGTGTGAACGGCGCAGCGACCGCGACCTCTCCACACCTCTGGAAGTTGATCTGGAATGTTCTCTGGACGGCCTCTTTGGTTTAGCCCGCGACCTAGATCTATATCTTGAACGATCTCTAACTTCTGATTTCTCCTTGGATTCCGTTTTTGATCTATCTTTTGATTTTGACCGAGACCTTGACTTTCTTTGGGACCGCCGTGATGAGCGATACTCCCTTTCCTTAATATCCGACTTTCGTCTGGACGATCTAGATGATCGTTTCTCGGAATCTCTTTTTGCCTCTTTATCTTTTTTCCTGGAACCTTCACCATCTTTATCTTTTTTCTTGCCATGTTTTTTATGGGAGTCTCCTTTTTTAGACCTGTAAATTAGTTTCGTAATAATATTAACAAACTTTATAATAAATATTTGTATGAGTTGAATGTAATAACAAATTAATAATTACGGTTCTTGAGGCGCAGTCTCGGGTAACCCATCTCCGACGGCGTCATTTAAAGCTGATACCAAATCTTCTACCGCGACATTCGGATCCAATTCCGTTGATACAGATTTTTTTGTTTCCATAACCTGAAACATTTTTTATATTAACATTCAATATATTAGATTATCAAATAAATCAAAAGTTTGTCATGAACATATTATTCACCTCTTCCCCTTTGTGAGTTTTCAAAACGTAGGTCTTGCTTGCGGCTAAAAGGTCAATCTCAGATTTTTTTATTAATTCTAACTGATGTTTAGCTTCCTTATCTCTCCATTGCGCCAATTCTTGACTCGCCAATTCTTCAGGCGACAGTCTTACCTAGACATAAATATAATAATGAAATAAAATTATTTAACCACAACATTATATTTAAATCTAGGACTTAAAATTCTTAATACATACCAATTGTTTAGGTGTGATAACGCGCTCACAGATCTTTTCCCATAAAGACAAGTTTTTCCGATCCTTGATGTTGAACATCAGGGATCTATACTTCGCTTTATATTTCATGCCTACATCACGGTTAAAAAGTTCGTGCAACTCATTTTCCGTTTCATTTGCAAATTCTATAATTTCATCTTCACTAAACTTGGGTCCGTCACTTTCTGCCATGCGTTGGGAGATCTGTTCTTGAAGGGCTTTCCTCACGTTATCCCGGATGGGGTCCTCTGAGCCCATCCTGATCCTCTTGTCGGGAGTGTCTTTACGGCGAGAGGTAGACGGCGACACTGCCGGCTACGAATTTATTACCATGAATATGCTATACACCCATAATCAAAATGTAAACAAGTCAAGGCTAACTATCCGTTTTGATAGTAGTTTATAAAAAACTGTGTAAATGGACAAACAGACATTTTGTTCATCAATTATCTATTTTAGCACTTGTTTTTTTTTGTCTCAAAACGGCCGACTTACTATGACATACTATGTATAATAAAATAAAATAACAAGTTCAGCATTTAAAGTATCTTTCCACATGTGTTAAAATTTACATGTATTTTATTATGGACTATGTATGTGATTTATATTACGTGATACTATTCAATACTCGTATAAGAGTAATTGTTTTTTGTGCGGAAGTTTGCCATCTTAATTTTTGAATATAAAGATTTACGACTAACTACTGTTTAGAATCAAAATTAGCACTTTGTAAAAGATTTACTCTGTAAAGTTTACAAATTAACTAATGTTTTCAGCTATTAAATTAATGTTATTAATTAATGTTTTCAATAAAAAAAATATTAATAATTCATTATAAATATTTTTTTTATTGAATGAATTATTATTTTGATAAATAATAATACATTCAATAAAAATATCCTTAAAGCTAGAGAGCTATTATTATATTTTATATGTTAATTTTAGTTAGGGCGTCGTAGCGCAGCAGCACAAGGGTGTGACTGTAACGCGACGGTTGTGGGTTCTATCCCCACTCGAGGCAAAGCGCGCCGTTGAGTTCTGCCAATTTACGCAATGCCTCCAGAATTCGGCAGAATGTAGTGTGAAAGTGGGCAACTGAGTGTCTTAACACTAGGTTCCCTTTGCCTCTGCTGTGTGTGGGATACAGCGTGAAGCTGATTTGATTTTAATTTTAGTTAGCAGCCATTAATTTATTTTATCTTGATAAAAAGAAACTTTAAAAACGTTATTATAAATGAAGATTATAAATAAGGGATGCAAGTATATATATATATATAAAAGGACATGTTCCCACTGATTGAGGTAAGACGCACGCACAGCTGTAACCGCTGTGCGTAGAAACGTGAAATTTGGACAGATGTTTATTTTCGTAATCTGGACATCCACTAAAAAGGGATTATGAAAAATTTTAACCGTAAAGTGACGAAATAGGGGTTGAAAGTTTGTATGGAATAAATAATCTTTAAATCGCTACCGATTTTATATCATCAAGATATTTCATTGAACACGTGTTTCATAGTTTATTAGAATTCACCCCTAAGGGTGCAAATAAACAAGCGAAGCTGCGCGCATCCGCTAGTACAATAATAAAATTAAAATACCTTTTCTACTAACGACTGGGATCTACTCAAGGTGGTTCTAACTGGCTTCCTCTTCTCACTTGGTACTTGTTCACTTGAAGTTTTTGTCGATGATTTAGGCGTTTCGAAAATTGGTAATTGTTGAGACTTTGGTGTCACAGGCGTTTTTGGAGATGGAGTTTTAGATTCCTCCTTCAATGAAGGACCACCTTTAATCAATTTTTCTTTAACCTCTGATTGTGGTGTTTTAGGTAAACTGGGCGACTGTTCCACAGATTTTTTAGGAATTCTAGTAAAGTTAAGGGTTGTTTGAATTTTATTGGGTTCATTGTAGGATTTTTTCCTCGCTACATTTGGTTTAGTGGCACTTAGCGTTCCGGGACGTACTACTTCAAACGTAGGATTCTTTTGGAGCCAAGCTTTTAAATTCTCTGCTGTGGGGGCATTTGGGCCTGCGAGGAGCCTGCCAGTTTTTCTTTCATACACAATAAACTAAAAGAAAGAAATAATAAGAATCAATAAACATATAACACATTCTAATTATACGAATAGTTGTGTTGATTCATGCAAAGGCGTGTATCTACATACCCGTGAGTCAGAATTAGTTTTCTCAGGAGATTTTTCGCTAGAGTCGGCCTTGGTGGAGGGGGGCGGGCTTCCTAGAGAGTCTTGGGCGTGTTTTAATATGCATGCATCGCTGCAGTATATACTACTGGCTCGTGCGGGCCTCTTGCAAACAATGCAAGTAGTTTTAGAGGTTAACTCTTTTGTGATAGGTGGTGGTGTACTTACTCCGGTGTTTGTGTCCCTTGGTGTTGTCGGCACCTGTTGTATTGTAGTTAGTCTTTATTTTCTTATTATAACATTGGAGTCATTCATAAATTCGTTAAGGGGTGTGGAAGGTGTTGAAGAAGAGGAACATTATGTGATAATGATCCTTAATTTAGTTATATCACATTTCAAAATATAATATACTAACATAACATAATAACAGAACTGCCATTTTAATTTAATAATTTCTAGGTGTGAAATTGCACAATATAAGACGTCACACTAGGTAGAGGTTACAAATGTGACAAGGACATGGGAAGGATCAAATAACCATGAAATTCGTGACGTAATTTCTGAATGGCCCCTTTAAGCTTTATATAATAGAGTTAGGCAGAAAAACATAATGTCAAGACATTTCATTTTTATAAATTGCCTGTTGAGTGGTAAAACTTGCGTTTTATTTTGCCAAAGATGGGAAATGATTTTAATGCATTTGCCCTTATAGTTAGATGTTGTACTAATGCGACGCGACGGCCTCTTATTTTTTTATTCATTTAAAAAAATAAAGAGTCTGAAAATATTTCGCCTATAAGAATATTATATCTATTTTTAAAATTTTGCAGATTACCGTAACCGCTGTGCGTAGAAACGTGAAATTTGGAGATACGTTTATTTTCGTAATCTGGACATCGAAATGGGATTTTGAAAAATTTTAACCCTAAAGGGACGAAATAGGCGTTGAAAGTTTGTATGGCAAAATCTTTAAATCGGCACCGATTTTTATAAAAATTTAAATTCAGACTGTTAAAAATATTTTATAAACATGTGTTTCATGGTTTTTAGGGTTGGTCCCTAAGGGTACAAATAAGCGGGGCTGCACACGCCCACGAGTATGAATATAACATTACATCACAGGATTGTCTTTAACTACTATAAATAACACACAGTAGGTATTTTACTTTATATGAAAAAAAAAATCAAAAAATTTACAATCGAGATAGCTTAGGTAATAACCAATTGGAAAATGTTAATTATGTGCAAACTTCCATTTCTATAAAATAATGGCCTACCTTTGCTGTGCCCTTAGCGGCTATGTTATTTTTTGTATTTTTCACACAATTAGGGCATCTCCATTCAATTCCCTGCTCTTCCATTTGCTGGCCCATAGCTTTGGTGATATTAACACATTTCCCATGGAACCAATCCTCGCAACTATCACAGCATATCATAAATCTATTGTTATGTGGTTGCTTACATATACACCATAACCTGCAAAAAATAAGTTCTATAAATTTATCAAACTTTCACATTTTGTTTTAAAAAAAAAGCATTAAAAAGAATTCTGCTTTATACTTCCAATGTGGTAGCCCTATGTCAACTAGAGTAGGGAAAATTCAATTGAACCCAAAACCATTGCATCAGACAGATAGATTAACTCACTGTGCAAAATAGTCTCCAATTCACATTTTATAGTGTCAAGCTCATTTGATAATATCATTTAAAGACAAAATTTAAACCAAAGATGAATATTTCTTTTACCTATTAGGGTCATCCTCAGAGTTCCAGCTTTCCTGAGATTCAACAGACATTTTTTCTATAGCTGAAGCTTGAACATGATCCTGTTTCCTTGCTAATTTTTTATTTGTATATTGCTTGGACACTTGCTGTACTGTTGGTTCGGGAGTTGAGACACTAGGTTGTATCGGTACTAGTGGTGGGACTGGGATACTTTCAACTGCATTTACAGGTTCTACTTGGGTTTTCCGTTTCGATGACCTAGTGGCCGGTGCTTCGATAGGCGGCAACGTAATGACGCGGCCATCTCGCCGTACTATTTCTATTGGATCCTTACGAACTGTTTTGACTGCTGCCTTCTGTTGTTGTGGAGTGTATAAATTGGGGGGTTGAGCTTGATAAACTAATGGAGGAACCTTAGCAGCACCAACAGTATCCACTTTACCTAAAACTTGCTTATCTATAACTTCCTGTAGATTTTCCGAACTTTCCACTAATCTTGCAACATGTAAAAGTAAATCTTCTGTTAGCCCATCTTCCTCTGGTTGTAACCCACCAAGTAGGTCTAAAGTCGGTGAAAGTGGACCAGGTAGACCTGGACTATTTATAACATTAGCTGAGGATATACTTGGTTGAACCTTCATAGTCTGTGGAGTAGTGTCTTGGAGTATCTGAGCTAAGCTAGCATCATCTAACTGTGGCATAGGGTCATAGTTTTTAATACTTTTATCAGTAACATTTGAAAGCTTTGTTTGTTTACTATAAGTCTTTTGAGAAATCATAGGCTTCAATTCAATTAAATTGTCAGATTTAGGAGTAACAACAGGTTGACAGACAACAGATTTCATATCACTCGGTTCAAGGGACCTAACAGTTTCATTATGTTTTTTGTTAGGAATTACAGGTTCTTTGTCAGATTTTGTTTCTTTATCAGATTTCGTTGGAACTTTGTTCTCAGTAGAAACTCTCCTTATTACATCAGGTGTTGAAAAAAGTGAAGTCATATCTGATATAAGAGCGGTCACATGTGCGGGTGTTTTTTTTTCTTTTTTAATTACTTTTGCAACAGACTTTGGTGTGGATTTAGATTGATCAACAACAGTAGTAACCACTTGTAGCTTTGTAGCAGGGATCATGTTATCTAAATCCATCTGTTTCTTATCAAGCATTGGGTTTTTATTTAATAACTTCTCTTTTATATCTTTTTTAATAAGATTCTTATTGATCTTTAGTTTAGATGCTAATTTAGGATCTACTTTAGTTATTTTCGAAGTTTGCTGGTTTTTTAATATTCTTGGCTTGGACTTGAGTCGTCTTAATTTTTGTGGGACTGATTTTTCTTTTGTATCTTTATAGTCTGAATCTGAATCTCTATCAGGTATACTATCACCAGAAGAGCTGGCAGATGAAGATTCTGTGTTATCCACAGATTTAGCTCTTTCTACTTTATCTGTTCCATATATTAGCTTTGATTTTGATAAAACTGGCAAAGGTTTAGTAAGAACATCATTGCCTTTTAAAATAATAGCCGGTTCTGTTGAATTAATTAAAATTTTCTTCCCTTTGGGTATAATTTGTTGTTCCAGAATAGTTATTTTTTTAGGAGTTGTAACTGGTTTTGGTGGTGGAGTATGTGTAATTTCAATCACAGGATCATCATAAGATGCATATGTATCATTTTTTTGTGGTAAAACTTGACTTGGTGATGTAAGAGGCGTATAACAATGATCATTTTGGAAACCAACCAAACTATTTTCTCTTGTTTCTATTCTTAGTGATTGTAACATTTCTGCCCCACTATCTGCAACAGAAGAAATGGCTATCTTTATATCAATTTTACTACAGACGACAATGAGATAAAGTTATAGTATGTTTATAATTAATAATATGTCTACCATATTTTATAATGCTATCTGGCTCATTATAATAACTATCAACTGACAGAGTAACATGGGGGACTTTTTCATCTTCATTCTCTGAATCAGTGGCATCATCAGGGCGCCCTTCATGCCCAACTCGAACTACACTTATTCCTGCGGCTTGAGATCCATCGCTTCCTAAGTAAAATATAAAAATGAATTACAACATTTATACAAAATTATATTAGTTTGTATGATAAACAACAAATGTTGCGATTTTGGCGGGAAATTTTATTTACTAATTATTAATATAAATTATACTACTATACAAAATTTTACATTATTAAGCAATATCTAAATTAACGTTTCGTGTGTTATGAATTTTTAAGGCACAGTATATTCAATATAGGCAATATATAATGTCAACACAAAAATACTAAATTGTGTAAGAATATGGTATAACAGTAAATATGAAGTTATAGCATGAGGTTAATATGTAAATAGTTATGTAAATATAAATTATAGCTTACCCATTAGTGTACCAAGTAACTTTTGGTCTACTGACAAGGATCCATCCTTGTTTACAATAACAACGACAGAACTATCAGTTTTTGTTGACGGTCCATTCAGGTCCGTATAGTTTGTTATTACTGTATTAGACATTTTCTTTAAGATTTATGCAACTAGCTTTATGCAAGCTCTCTATTTTTAGATTTTTTTTAAACACACATGCTATCGCGTCTATCTATAAACACACTCCTGTGGTGACGCCATTTTGAAATCTACCTAACTAGAAACGGCGCGCATAATAATAAATATAAAAAGATTTACGTTTACATATTAAGGTCACACAACTATACTCTATATTGGAGTAATAATATTCGTAAATGTAATCAATTTAGGGTCCAAGTTGATTATAAATAAATAAATATATCTTAGCGCACAATAATACGCACACCGAAACGGAGCAAATTTTACAGATAATAAAATACTAATTCTGTCGAACAGATAAAAAATTAAAGGATAGACTAAATAAGTCGGTTATGGTAGTGTATATTATGCCGTAGCATTAAATAGGGTGGATAGGAACATATTATTTAGAATTTAAATTATATTTTTACAATGGTACTGTATTTAAATATAAAAACAATCTATATTGAGGTAGGTATTACATTTATTTTATGGTAAAAAGTAATTTATACTAATACTATCTATATATTAATAAGTGAAGCAAAATCTTTGGAGTTTGGACCTCTTTTTACAAAAATTTACACTTACAGTTTATATGTAGGAGAGTGCAGAATCCTATATAATAATGTTGTAGATTTCCTAAGCAAAAATATAGTATAAAGTACTTGACTAGTTTTGTCTAGGTAAATAAATTTTGATTATATACCTAATTGAATGAATACTTTACTAAGCGTACATAATATTACATTATTTAATTATGTTTATTATTAAGTCTTAGTGTTAAGGAACTATACTAATATTTACCACAATATCTCAATAGGAAACAGTGACATAAATAAATAATGTAATAACCTTTAATTTATTTTATGTAGTCATAACAATTGTCTATACGTTAATCTATAAAAATATAAAAGGACATGTTCCCACTTACTGAGGTAAGACGCACGCACAGCCGTAACCGCTTACGGTAGAAACGTTAAATATGGACAGATGTTTACTTTCGTAATCTGGCCATCCACTAAAAAGGGATTTTGAAAAATTTTAACCCTAAAGGGATGAAATAGTTTGTATGAAATAAAAATTAAATCAGTACAGATTTTTAGAAAATTTGATATTCAGAGTCTTAAAAGTATTTCATTGAACACTTGTTTCATGGTTTTTTAGAATTCACTCGTAACGGTGCAAATAAGCAGGCGAAGCTGCGCGCATCCGCTAGTCTTATATATAAAGGTTATTTCTTTTGTGACATGAGAATAAGGATTCTTTTTTTGTTGGTGAGTGGTAACACTAAAATGTAAATTGAAATTGAAAGTTACGAGTTGTCAAGCTCAGCTAGGCTTGTCCTTTTGACTTGTGGACTGTCAACAATTTGACCACGAGTATATCGTTTAATGGTTATTATAATTAACTTGTATTTATCTTGTACTCCAAAATAACCATGAGTTACTCAAAGTTCGATCTTACTTTTAAAATTGGTCAATATCTAGATCGACATCTAGTGTTTCCGCTGTTAGAATTTCTAGCAGCTAAAGAGGTAAGCTTTGATTATCTGATTTTACATGGGTTTACACATTTTAAGATAAATTATTAAATATTCATAATTATAAAGATATTTAGTAAATTTAGCATTAGAAGTTTACCTATTTTTATTGATGTTGGTTTTATAATCATAATTAAAGTTTAAATTAAACTACTGATGCTTTTATTCCAGACCTATGATCAATCAGAGCTTTTACAAGCCAAATTAGAAATATTAAGTAAAACTAATATGATTGATTATGTGATTGACATTAGACGGATGCTTTATCCTGATGAAGATACACCAGAAGTAAGTAAAACTTATATAATTAGAATGTCAGTATTATAACTCAGTTAAAATGTTGGAAATTTTAAATATATATTCTTTATTGGTGTATTCTAAATTTGCCACTACTGAAATTTAAAGTATCTGTGAAAAAAATTCTAACAAGTAAAGCTATTACACTATTCAAGAATATTTAGAGGATAAACTTGTATGGAATTAATGTCTATTGAATGTGATGCAGGACAGCTGCAAGCTAATGTTTTGAAAAGAGCAACTGTTGAGTTTCTCTCTTCTCAGCAGAACTGCCTTCCGAACCAGTGGTGGCTTTTTGTTTATATGTTCATTCGACGATCCAAAAGTGCTTATAATAGTCTAATTGAATAAAGAATATTTTGAATTTAAATTCATACATTATTTTGAAATAAATGTATATTATTATAATGTTTAACATAATAATATCTTAATGGTGTTAATAATTATACCTTTATTTACTTGATAAAAGAATGCCTTTTAGGTGTTTGTAAAGACAGCATGAATATCATCAAGACCATTGTGGTGCAGAAGTACAGTGTCTGACTGTAAGCACAATGTTTGTGGATTTTATCACCACTTGGGAGAATGAATTATTTTTATTTCTTTTCTCTGGTAAAACACATCTCAGTTCAACACACAATATCAAAAAATTGGATGGAAAGTGGGTTTATGGAGTGTCAACTGGGTTCCCCGTATCTAACCTATTTTGTGTTATAAAAGGAAAATTGTTTCAGGAAATTAAATCAAGAAGAGGGTTTGTACTATCCCAACTTCAAGAACTTCAGGATGCTGTTGAACCAGTCTTGAAACTAATGCAACGAGACGATGTCATGAAAACAGTTGAAACTATGAGAGATCCAAAGACTCTTATAAATTACCTTACAACCAACAAAGAATTTGAGGTAATAACATTAGCTCAATATGAACATTTAGCTTAGTGGTCAGGGCCCTTGAACTGTTTCCAAGATCCTGTTGAGTTTAACTTTATTTTATGTTTTCTATAAATATTTCCTGTGGGTTCCATTTCCACTTGGGGAGATGAAATATTTTTGTTTCTTTATTCTGATAAGAAGAGAAAAGATATGGCATTTCCATGCCAATGTAGCAATATCTTGAAAATTAAAATTAACAGGGAACAGAGTATCTAAAAGCTAGTTACTCTCTGTGTAAAATAAATAAAATAAACAGTGCACCTGGGTAGAAAGTGTACAACATGTGTGTGATAAAGTATGAATCTAAAATAAATTATATAATGTAAATCAAAATTTTGTGATCTACATTATATTTTGAATAAATACTAAAGTGAATAGGGAATATTATAATTTTTTACAGTTCAAAATAGAGATGATTGATAGTATGTATCAATTAGCAAAGTACCGCTACGAGTGTGGTAATTATGTGGAATCAGCATCATATCTGTATTTCTGTCAGCTAGTGATGTCCCCTACTGATAAGGTATGTAAGCATATAATTTCCTAATTATAGATTTGATATTAAAGCTTTGATGCTTGTACTGTGTTTAAAATAGAATTTTCTACCCAAAATCTAACATGTGCAGTAGGCCAGAGTCTGATTGTAAATAAGATTAAGGGTTCAACCCAACTTGAGGGGATTGAACTATTTACATTTCCCAGCATTGACTTTTCATACTCAACATGTAATGTCTAAAATTTGGAAAGAGAAAGCAGCAGATGGTATGTCTTTACAATGTGTTCTCTCTGTCTACTCTACTTGTGTGGGATAAAGCTTTAAAAAACCTAATATGACATGAGTTACATTTATCCAATAAGAATTAGCACATAATTTAAAAAACTATATATTCTTACCTTTTTTTTATGTATTTATAATAAAGTATTTATTATTATTTTATTAAACATTGTTCATATCTATCATTAAATAGATTATAAATAAACAAATTATATTAGCTAGAGCTTAAAAAGTCAATTTATTTTGAAATCAGATAAAACTATATGAACATAATAGGTTCACATATTGGACCCTAAAAATGAAAGTGATCTCCTAAATTAACAATTTGTAGACAAACAGCAAAATAGACTTAAGGTCATTTTTTTTTAATTTAAAAATATAGGAAATTTGAGTAACATCACTTTCACTCTGTGATATATTTAGATATCATCATTATATTAGTTAATCTTCAGTTGCTAATGGCATATCCTGCAACAAAAAAAACATTATTACTTAATAAATCAATTTTACTACTTAAACCTAGAGTTACTTATTATTTCCTTTCAATTTTAATACTAAAACTATGAAATTGAAAAAATATATTAAAGTACAAAGAGTTCATATATATTTTTTAATAAATACATTTTAATGAATTGCATTTCAATTGAATTGGATATATGATTGATTTTTAAAAGTGTAAACTGTAAACTTGATGCTTATGGGTTCAATTCCTATTTGGAGAATTAATTATTTTCGTTTCCTAGTAACAAGTCAAAGTCTCGATAATTGAACGGAAATTGGGGTATGGAGTATCTTGAGAAGTTAGATGAATACAAAAAAAGTTATCTATGCTGTGAGAATCTTACAATATTAAAGAGTGTTCCATTTTCACAATGAGGATGAAATTGATGCCTGTGCTCTAGAAGTTGTGGTACTTCATTGAACCACTGACCACAAATTTCACATTGGTAGACCAGCATGGATGTTAATGCAAAATTACCGTCATTCGTCTTAGGTATAAAATGCGCCATCTTGTACCTTTAAATATTAAACATATATTATTTTAAAGATTAAATATAATATTAAATTACTGAGCAGATACAAACCTATGGTTATATAACAAGTCGTAACTCCTAAACTTTCTGTCACAGGCATTACATAGTAGCATCTTGGGCAAAGTAAACTGATAACACAACTTTAGCCACATGCACGTCATCCAGTGCTGTTCTGCAATTTTATAGCATAAAAAGGCAACATCACATGCGTTACATTCGTAATTATTTGTAACGGTATGCAATTTCAAATGCGCTAACAATCTAGGTATACTTGTAAATACTTTTTCACAGAATTCACACTGTAAAAGTGAAGAAGTTTTAATTTCACGGACACAATTTATACTATCGTCCTTACAACATTGCTTTGCGTGGTCCAGCGCTAAATTTTGTTGAGGCCAAACTTGATAGCATTCAGTGCACGTCCATACAAGCTGCCATCGTGGCTGCGAATCCAAGAATGCATGTCTAACAGCATAATGCCGTCGGAGACCAGTCTCATAAACAAAACACTTGCCGCACTCTTCACAAGGATACGACCGCAATATTTTTGGATTAGGCATGTCTCGGTTTTTAGTATATTTTAACGTCCGATTCAGAATAAGAATATTTTCCATAATATTTGCGTTATTCTCCTTTACTCTTTCCAAACTATATTCTAAAGGATCCATTGAATCTGAACAGTTAGATTGTAATGAGGATCTAAAATATTTTTTAAATACATCACTACTTTTGTCAATATCGGAAATAGGATCTTCGTTACAGTGCATGCGTCCTTCACAATTTGCTATATTTTGTTTAACGTCAGAAATATGTTGCAGTTTCAAATCTAAAGGACAATCTGACAAAAATATGTTATTGCTAAAGTTTTCCGACCTCTCAATCTTTTGAGCGCAGGCATCTAAATCTAACAAATTTAATTTTTCATCAGTGATTAATTTCACAACTAAGCGCGGTTTATCCTTATCTATCTTTTTGCTTCTCATTACACCCTCTTGCCATTCGGTAATATTGCTTATTTCACCATTATTTTCAATAAATATACTTAATGATATATAATCACTTTCGTTTTCAAATTTGTGAACTATTAATTTCGCTGACATGTTAATAAATGACATAGTCTTATATATTTTTAACAAATGCCACAACAAAGTTAATGACGATAAGACACTTTGAATAAGTTTTAATATATTATATCTTTGTACTTTAAAATTTTGTGAACGTTTCTTGCATTAAGGTATTTCTTATTTTTAGAATTATCTTTCCGTCCTCTGGGGTAAATTCGCAAGTGAAATTCTGGTGCAAAACTGGGATGCTGCACTGGACGATTTAACTAAACTGCGTGAATTTATCGACAATGGCGGTGCAGGCGCTACCGCCAACAACATGCAGGCGCTACAGCAACGCACGTGGCTGGTCCACTGGTCATTGTTCGTGTTCTTCAACCACGTGAAAGGACGCGACCTCATCATCGAAATGTTCTTGTATAAGCCATTGTAAGTGGAACGTATTATTTTTCTATAATTTGAAAAAACTAAAGAGTAAGTAAGAGAGGCTGAGACCTAGGATCTTTGAGAACATACTACCGATGATATTGGAGGAAAGTATGAAAAGATTAATGACAGTGGACAACACGATAAAGGCAAGCATAGACCGTAGCGTGTGGCGCTTTGTTCTCTCTGGCTAACTCTCTAGTGATAAAGTGTGAAGCTAAAAAAAATACATTTTACGGTCTTCATTCTTTCTAAGATCTTAATACTGAAACAAGTTATTTGAAACTTAACCGGGAGTAATGTTGTTTTTTTTTCATCACAATACATTTTGTAACATAAAAACCGTAATGTTTTAACTTATTTTGTTTTCAATAATTTACCTGGTTTTAGGTATTTGAACGCTATTCAGACTATGTGCCCCCACATCCTCCGCTACTTGGCCACAGCTGTTATTATCAATCGATCACGGCGGAACGCTCTTAAGGATCTTGTCAAAGTCATTCAACAGGAGGCTTATACTTACAGGTATATATAAATAACATATTTCTATAACATACTTTGAGGTATATTTACATATGTATTTATATAAATACTCAACACTAAATAATCACCAATAATTACCTATTTTATATTTATTTCTCAAAAAAAAAAATAGTAACTTTAATATTCTATGTAAGAACTACAAATATTTATAATAAACAATAACTATAATAATAATAAGAGGCTAGTTGGGGAGCAGGGGCACAAACGTGTGACTGTGACGCGACATTCCATTAGATTTGATTTCCGCTCGAGGAAATGAAATGTTGAATATTTTCATTTCTTCGCTCTGGTGTCGAGGCAAAGCGCGGCGTTGAGTTCCACAACTCAACATACAATGCCTCTAGAATTCGGCGGAAAATGGGCAGCGGAGTGTCATAACACTAGGCTCCCTCTGCCTACCGTAATATGAGGGATACAGCGTGCAGCTGAAATAAAAACTATAATAATACAAACATTATTCCAGGGACCCAATAACAGAATTCATCGAACATTTATATGTTAACTTCGACTTCGAGGCGGCGCGCAGGAAACTAAACCAGTGCCAAGCAGTATTGTTGACAGACTTTTTCCTGATCGCGTGTCTCGATGAATTCGTTGAGAACGCCCGTCTTATGATTTTTGAAACTTTCTGCCGCATTCATCAAGTTATCAGTATTGGGTATAGTATAACACAAATAAATACTTTTATCTCATAACATTATAACTTTTTATGGAATTTATTAAGTAAATTAACAGAGGATCGACGTAATAAGAAACAATTGTCATTTTATTTTAAACCTTTATAATTTCTTTTTTAGAATGTTAGCAGAAAACTTGAACATGCAGCCTGATGAAGCAGAATGTTGGATTGTAAATTTGATTCGTAACGCTCGTTTGGATGCCAAAATTGATTCAAAATTGGGTCACGTAGTGATGGGCGCACAACCGTTGTCCCCCTACCAGCAACTCGTGGAGAGGATAGACTCGTTAGCTGTACGGTCTGAAGCACTAACATCACTAGTTGAGAGAAAACAAAAAGCCCGTAATCAAGATGTAAGTATTTCTTAAGGAATTAATGTATTCCTGCATAGCTTTCTATTGTGTGCCAATGCCAGTTTTTTTACCACAACAAAATGAAAATTTATCAAATATAATAATTCCGGTGAGTCCGGTGGGTCATGATGAAGAAATTACATTAATGATATATTCATCTAATAAAGTTAGTTCTATTATATTGGAAACAGTCGTAGCGCAGTAGAGCGGTCCGACTGTAAACATGGGGAAAATGATTATATTTAAAAAAATATAATTTTAGTTCCGCCTATTAACACTCACACGCAACTCGAAATTTGAGTGGAAAAGAGTTTACTAGGCACTAGGCTCCCTGCGTTCTGCACCTGCGATGCAGGAAAAAACAAAATTGCAAACAAATTTTTTTGTAACATATAATTACAAAAACTTTTTTAACTTAAAATAACATACATATATTTTCAGATTCGTTGGGGAGCACAAGAGTTCTAAGGCCTTGTAAGAATATTTTGATCAATATTTTGTAAATGAAAAATTTTAATAAACTAAATGTAAACTTTAAATTTTGTTGTTTTACTTTTTTACATATGTTTTACTTGATCACATATTTTTGAAATCAAGGAAGACCATTCCTGAAAACATGTACATTAAAAACTATAAACATTATGCTACATATGAAATGCTAATGACAACACATATACATTTTGATTATTATTTTATTAGCAACAATTTGGCTATAGCAATAAATTTATGAGGGTGTAAAAATGTTTTACTTATGGTAATGTGAGACAGTTTCTTACTATAAGAAGGTTGTGGGTTCAATCATTGTTTGGAGAAATTAAAAAAAGAAAAAATACTTTTATTTTCTTGCTTTGATAGGCAAAAGGCAGTGTGCAGAGTAAGTAATGTTGACTAAACTTGACAAGTAATTGGCTAAAAGTTATTATTTAAAATTATTATCAATTAATAATTACATACAGAATATGTGGAAAATAAAAGAATAAGTGTAAATAATTAGTTATTTTATTTTCAACATACAACTATACTATTCTACAGGCTTAATCGTTATAAATCTAGATAAAATGAAAGCAACCAAAATTGTTGACATGACAAATATCAGAACAAATATATAGAAAGTATCTTCGGAGAACACATCTGTAAATGCTGGTATTTGGTTATATATTTCTTCAACAACATGAAGATTGCCTTTGGTGGACTTAGACATATTCACTTCCTTTTCTTCTTTTCTAATTTAGTTTGTACTGTATTAGTGATTTGTTCTTGGGGGGCTAGAGATGATATATGTTTGTTCAATAATTGCAGAAGTTCTAGACAGGTTAAATTGCCACTTTTAAATGTAACTTTGGTAATCTTTGCAGTTTCTAAAAATATATTTAAAAATAAGTATTAACAATTAGCCAATTTGATTTTAAAGCTCAACACTGAAGTGAACTTCAAAAGTAATCTATCACTATTATGAATGTCAAAAATGAGCATACACTCCTCTCTACCATGCTACCATTCTCTACCATCCAAATTAAAATACATAAAATATTTATCTTTAACTAGTATAATAATATTATATAAAATAATAAAGTGACTCTCACCAGCTATTGAAGGAACAATAGAAATATCAATTGTAGGTTCACTTCGATCACATACAATGTCTGTCTTTAGAACACAATTTGGATTCGTGAGGCTTACTTTGGAGGAACTTAAATAATGTACAAAATTCCTGAAACATAAAGACCGTATTTTTTAAATGAATAAAATTATGATACACAAATGTATTTACCATTTAGTATTTATAACCTAATCAAAATATATTTATATAGGGATAGCTCTATGAGCAGCTCGGTACTATTTATAAACATTAAGGGTGATTAAATTGTTTACACATGAATGATAAAACAAAGAATTAGACTATTCTCACCTAGTGTGTGTAACATTTTCACTAAATGGATCAAATTTTACGGTTATTCGTCTTGCAGCCTTAAGATTAACAGCCCTTAATTGTTTTCCAATCGCAGATACTACGCCCCCAGAACGTCGTATGGTACCACTGTAGGGGATAGACATTTTCTTTCTGGAAAAAGGAAAACTCGAAAATAGATCGATTCTAAAAAATTTTTTTTTATATGTTCCAAATTACGGCAGATAAAAAAAATTGAGTCAAATATGTATGATGCATGTCTTTTAATTTATAGTAACGTTCATTTAATATTATGAACACTTAAAATGTGTATATCAACGCAACTTAATAATTAAATTTGATAATATTAATTACATAATATACTGAATTACATTACATTCTCAATTTCCTTTCGTTTGTGCCTAATTATTACAAAAATATTTTATAATTGTCTGTGGATGTCAAAATAGCTGGACAAATGTCAATTTACAGCATAGAGTGCAGTTTACAGCCACATTCATTTATCACATTGTTACAATTTTTAACACGAGGGATTTGTATATTCTTATTTTAAGTTTTTGTTGATATAATTATTCTAAAAGATGTACCCCGTTGGTCAACGTAAGCATCTTATCTTGAAATGTTTATAGCTACGATTAATCACGACAGCATCATCCTTTGTTTGACTGTCCTAAATAATGTTTCGAGGGACATTACAATTTATCTGTCAAATATTTATTGCTTTCATGTAATATGTGATAAAGTAGAAATGTTATTTTATATCAAATTGAATTATAGCTCCAGCGGGGGAGACCACGACAGGTGCGGTGGGTGTGGTGACGGGAGCTGCGACCGCAGCCGCGGGTACCACTGGTGCTGCACCAGGAGCACCTAACACTGCACCTGCGATAGGCGCGTCACCAGCCAGTGTAACAAGTGGATCTGGCGGCATGTCACTTGTTTCCCCATCGGCTCCGCCACCACCCGATCTACCAGTGTTAACATGCCCACGACGACCAAACTTAGGCCATGAAGGTCGACCAATTATGCTTCGCGCTAATCATTTTCAAATATCAATGCCAAGAGGATTTGTTCATCATTATGATGTCAATATACAACCTGATAAGTGTCCTAGAAAAGTATGTAAATCATCTTATGTGATTCTTATATTATATTAATGATTATGATTTATTAAAAGAGTGTTTTACTTATAGGTTAATAGAGAAATTGTTGAAACTATGGTAAACTGTTACAATAAGATATTTGGTGCTTTAAAACCTGTATTTGATGGTAGAAACAATTTATACACCAGAGATCCCTTGCCTATTGGTAATGACAGAGTGGAATTAGAAGTTATTTTACCTGGTGAAGGAAAAGATAGAATATTCCGAGTGACAATTAAGTGGGTAGCACAGGTGAGTTATACAAGTATCTTATTAAATAATTGAATAACAAATATTAAAATATTGATAGATATAAATTATATTATTTTTAACATTTATAAAAATACTACTTAGAAATATGAATTTACAAATTTTGCTGTGATTATAAATATATAATGTTAATAACAATATTATAGACTTCAAATAATTCACAAAGATTAATTAATTATTAAGATTAATTATTTGATTTTACAATGACTTTTAGGTATCATTATTTGCACTTGAAGAAGCTTTAGAGGGCCGTACCAGACAGATACCGTATGATGCAATCCTTGCTTTAGATGTTGTGATGAGACACTTACCGTCAATGATGTATACACCAGTTGGTAGATCTTTCTTCTCTTCTCCAGAAGGATATTACCATCCCTTAGGAGGTGGTAGAGAAGTGTGGTTTGGTTTCCATCAATCTGTCAGACCTAGCCAGTGGAAAATGATGTTGAATATTGACGGTAATAAAATATGTATTTTTTATTTTAGGATTTATCCCATATATGGCAATGTAGGCTGAGGGAGGAACTTAGTGTTTAAACACTTCAATCTGTTTCCTTCTTTTAGAGACATTGCATGTTGAGTGGTGGAATTTAATGCCATAATTTGTTTTGTAACCAAATCAAGGAAATATAAATATTTTTTTCAACACAGTAAACAATCCAAGTCACAATGGCATTAAAAAAAGTTTTAATTATGTATTAATATAAAACTAATTGGTTATATTAGTGTATTTGATAATCATAATTATTATAATAATTAACAATTATAATGGCCAACACAATTAATAGTTTATAGTAATAATATTTAATGTTTGTATGAGAATTTTAAATATTTTCAGAAGACAGATAATTTTATTTTCTTATAAGATTAAAGTAAATTATATTTGGTTCTCTATTGTGAATTTGTGAAGAGAAATATTTAAATAAAAAAGTTTTTTAAATGTCTTATCAATAGGTTTATTTTGATGGTTTTGAATTTTATATATTTATCGTAGTCTATTGTGGCCCAGCTATGTATGCAGAACAATCCCACGCAGGATAATAAATTATTTTAATTTTGCTGGTCTGATGTCCCGAAATTGAGTGGAAAGCAAGGAAGAAAAATATTTGTCTATAACAAAAAAGGTGTTCATAATAGATATTTCCTAATTATTTATATCTATCTTTATAGTTTCCGCAACAGCATTTTATAAAGCACAACCTGTAATAGAGTTCATGTGTGAAGTACTTGACATAAGAGATATTAATGAGCAAAGGAAGCCACTCACGGATTCTCAAAGAGTGAAATTTACCAAAGAAATAAAAGGACTCAAAATTGAAATAACACATTGTGGAACTATGAAGAGGAAGTATAGAGTGTGCAATGTTACTCGCAGACCAGCACAGATGCAATCGTGAGTAATCCAGTTACTTTTTTTTAGCTTCATGCTATATCCCCATGTAGTAGGGTTGGCAGAGGGAAACTACCCCTGAAATCTGCATCTACCCCACGGCAACCACCGTCGAGTTAAGAAGTAATGTAGTAGTAGTTAGCTTTTTATAAGTAATATTTACATATTTATCTATTGAGAAAGCAGTGGTATGCATTAAACTGGATTTTTTAAAGTGATATTTAATTTCTATATAGTGAGTAAATCAAATTGCGTAATAATATGATGTTAATTAATAAATGTCATTTTGAATTGGTTTTCAAATAAAAAAATATAAGCAAATTTAGACATTATAAATTATTATCATCACAACTCAGCCAGTGTGTGTTTCCAAACCTGATGATTATGGGTCAATAATTGTGATATCAAAGGGAAAATGAATTTATATAAGATAGGAAAACATTTACATTAGTGTTTTCCTGCTTTAGTTGGTCAACTCTATGGGATTCCATTATAGAGAATAAAATCAATTGAAAAAAATCTCACTTTTTATCCTGCAAAATTTGCCTTCATTTTTTATTAGTTACTTATATTTTTAAGAATTAAATAATATAATGTTTAATATGTTTTAGGCTTATATATAATTAATAGTGTAAAGGTAAAATTAAAATATATAAATGTTATAGTTATAGCTAGTATTTTATGTGCTTAATTTATAATATTAATTTTAGATTTCCACTACAACTGGAAAATGGTCAAACAGTAGAATGTACGGTGGCAAAATATTTTATGGACAAATATAAAATGAAACTCAGATATCCACATTTGCCATGTCTCCAAGTAGGGCAGGAACACAAACACACATATTTACCACTAGAAGTTTGTAACATAGTGCCAGGACAGAGATGTATCAAGAAACTAACTGACATGCAAACATCTACTATGATCAAAGCAACAGCTCGTTCAGCACCCGACAGGTTAAATATTTTCTTTACCTTCACATAGTATTCCGCATATAGCAGGGTAGGCAGAGGGAACCTGGGAACCTAGTGTTAAGACTCTCCATTCACTATTATAACAATTCTGCTCTCCACTTTCTGCGAAATTCTTAAGACTTTGTGAATGGAACTCAACACTGAGCTTTGACTCATAACCAACATGAGGCAAGAAAAATATTAAACATTTCATTCTCCCCGAGTGGGAATTCAACACATAACTGTCCGTTTATTAGCGACGGCCTAAAGTATTTAACGTTATTTATTTAGTTGTGCCGCAGACTCTGTCTGACGGTCTGACGGTTGTGGTTTTGAATCCCAATCAGTGGAATGAGTTATTTTCATCACTCGTAATAAGATAAAGCGCGGCTCAGAGTTCCACCTCTCAACACGCAATATTTTGAAAATTGCGCAGAAAGAGGAGAAGAGAGTATCTTGACACTAAATTTCTTCTGTAATTTTAGTTGAGGTATGTTCTTGTGCAAATTGTAGACCTTATTTAAAAATCTTTTCTTTCAAGTTTTTTATATTCAGAAAAAGCGAAATTAATGGATGTTCAACTATTAACTAGATTATAGATAGCATACAAACACGGCTCAAAAACATGGCAAGAGTCAATATAACCAGAAATGCAAAATATTATTATATACAAACTTATGATATAAAATTATTACAACTATTTTAAAGTTTCGACTAGCGCGTAATTTATAATAAAACATTTTACGCTATTAACGAGAGCTCGTATTTTATAACAGTATGTCCAGTCCAGATCAACCAATATTCGACGAGATTGTTGGTACACTACGAACGGTGACGAATATTGGCCAAACTACAATATATTTGTATATAATTCTTTAAGAATAATTTTTAGGTACTATAAAATTGAATCTGTGTTACCGAAAGAAACACAAACTTCTTTTTCTGAAACTTTACTGTTTCGGTGGCTACGCAGTTTTTAAAAGCACACTGAGACATTTTAGCGTGTCCGCTCGTTGGGGATGTTTTGACGATAGTAAAATCAAATAAGGACACGATATTGGTGCTATTATTTCTCGAGTCGTTTTTTAGACTGTAACCTTTAATCTATGTATAGTTGATCGAAGATCAATTAGTGATGTTGTACTGCATTTTCATTTCTCCACTCTAAGAAAAAAGTGCGGCGTTTAGACCCGTTACTCAACACGCGTGACATGTGAGATGAAAAATTCTGAATTGGGTGTCTGGAAACTAGATTTATATATATTCGTTTACAAACAAATTTATATTTTAGCGGGAAAATCTCGACGACGACGATGAGAAAAAACGGCACAAAATTCTTTTTGAGATCCAAATTAAAAACTTTTCACTGTAACTGACATACTTAAAACACGCGTTTTTTTTTACATTAGGGAGCGCGAAATCAACAACCTGGTCCGTCGTGCAAACTTCAACACAGACCTCTACGTGAAGGAGTTTGGCCTCACCATATCCAACAACATGATGGAGGTGCGCGGGCGCGTGTTGCCACCGCCCAAGCTGCAGTATGGCGGACGGGTTTCTTCACTCGGAGGACAAGTAATATATGTTTTTATTACATACTAGCGGACGCGCGCAGCTTCGCTTGCGTGTTTAAGGGTGAATTCTAATAACCCATGAAACATGTGTTCAATGAAATATTTTTTTTTACTTCACCCCTTTTGGGTTAAAATTTTTCAAAATCCCTTCTTAGTGGATGTCCAGAAAACGAAAGTAAACTTTTGTCCAAATTTAACGTTTCTACCATCAGCGGTTACGGCTGTGCGTGCGTCTTACCTCAGTCAGTGAGGACAAGTCCTTTTATATATATAGATAATTGGAACATAACTCAGTTGTCTGTCTTAATAATATTATAAATGTGAAAGTTTGGTAGGATAGGTATGTATGGAAAATCCATACATACCTATCCTACCCTGAGTTAGTAGTTTTCCATGGAAAACTACTAACTCAGGGTAATAAAATATTTTAATATTTTCATTTCCTGGCTCTGGCAACGAGGTAAAGCGCGGCGTTGAGTTCTCAACACACTTAGTTGCACACCTAAAGAATTTAGTGAAAAGTGGGGAACAGAAGTGTCTTAATGGGGAATATAATGTCTTAACACTAGGTTCCTTCTGCCTAATATAACAATAAGTTTAAGCTCTGCATAATAACTTTAAGAACACAATATAAGGATACTGTGCTCTAAAAGAATGTATGATAAAAAACATAATTGCATTATTAGTAATTTTTTTGCAGCAAGCGTTACCGAATCAAGGTGTATGGGATATGCGCGGTAAACAGTTCTTCATGGGAGTGGAGATTCGCGTGTGGGCCATCGCCTGCTTCGCACCGCAAAGAACTGTACGAGAAGATGCCCTTAAGTAAGTCTTTTTAATATATAGATTATGATGTGCTAGCTTCTTCCTGCAGCTTCGTTTTTGGGTTAATAAAACTAACTCTTTAGCTTTATAACATTAGTATAGATACTTTACCCCTAGTAGTATGGTAGTCAGAGAGTACGGAGCGCCAAACGCTACGGTCTCTACATACCTCTTTCGCCTCGTCCACTGTTATCAACCTCTTTTTACATGACCTTCCTCCAGTATCTTTGATACGGTGTTTTCGAAGGTCAACCGAGGTCTCCTCTACCTCTTTTACCACTCACTTTTCCATTTTATATCTTTTTTGCTATTCTTTCATCACTTCATTCGACGTGCCCAAACCAGCTGAGCACGTTCTTCTTCATTCTCGCCGTAACGTTCTCGCTAGTGCCTGCCATTACAGAATGGCAGGCAGGATATACAGATATCTCTTCATTGCGGATTCGATCAGCTAAGCTGACTCCGCATATCCTACGAAGAGATCGCCCTTTTTTTCATTATTGCAATTATCCAAATTATTGTATTAAAGATCATTTACATCAACTTACATTGAATTAAATTTTACTGAGCTCTATTGGACTGTATAATAAAATATCCTTTTATACCGAATTTTCATTCCATATTTAATTTCTTTTAGGAACTTCACCCAGCAATTACAGAAGATATCGAACGACGCGGGCATGCCTATAATAGGACAGCCATGTTTCTGCAAATATGCGACGGGACCGGACCAAGTAGAGCCTATGTTTAAATATCTAAAGTCTACTTTTGTACAGCTACAACTTGTGGTTGTCGTCCTTCCTGGCAAAACTCCTGTTTATGGTAAGATGTTTATCTCCTAGATGCTAATAAGGCTCGCGAGACTTATGTTGAGCTTTGCATTTGTGTGAGTGATTACTAAAAGTAGAGCCAGAAAAAAATTACCACTCAACACACACTGTCTCCGGAATTTGGCGGAAAGTGGGGAACCGAGAGTTTTAACACTACATTCCGTCTGGATACCTTGCTGTGTGCGGGATACAGTGTAAAGCTGATTTATTTTTTATTAGAGATAAAGCAAGGGATGCGCCGCGCTTTACAGCCAACATCACATCTCTAAACTTATGGCAGAACGATATCTTCTTGTGGGAATCAAACTCAGACCCATTGCGTTTACCATGTGTATAGTGTATATACATTATAGTACGATTTGATATTTTATTGCAGCTGAAGTAAAAAGAGTTGGTGACACAGTCCTCGGTATGGCGACACAGTGTGTGCAAGCCAAGAACGTGAACAAAACTTCGCCACAAACGCTAAGCAATCTTTGCCTAAAAATTAATGTCAAACTTGGCGGCATTAACTCCATACTCGTGCCTTCTTTACGTCCCAAGGTATAACATTATTTACAAAAATGATATTTGTTATATTACTACTATTTTAATTGATAAAAAAATAATGAATAAAAAAACAGATGATCATTGTCGGACACTAGTAGATTTTTCAGTAAATAAAAAAACTTGGCTATTACAAGCACTTCATAAAAACATAATAAAAATGTCAATATTATGAGTAGAATCTACCTAGCTACCGTAAGCTTGGAGTGTCCCCATGCTAAGACGAGTCTGTGAGACATTCATCCTTTGCTTTTTTATTATAATATAATTTTATAATAAGTGTATATCAATCATTAGATCAAGAATCTAATGATATATATTTAATCTCGCAAATTAATATCATTGTTATTTTATAAGTATTTATGGATAAAATAGTAAACTTTGCTAAATAATATTTAAAAAATTTTGACTTTAAAATATTCAAATGGTAGATTAGAAATGATTGTAGGATTTTAAGATAAGTATATAACAAAAAATAAATTCAGGCTGTTGCGACGCAGTGGCACAGCGACGGACTATAAACGTGACGGTTGTGGGTTTGAATTTCACCCGGGTAATGAATTAGTTTCATATGAACTCTTTGGTCACAAGCCAAAGCGTGGCCAAATTGATTACTGCCTCTCAACACACAATATCTCAAAAAATAGACGTTACTGAGTGTCTTTCTAGGTTCCCTCAGCTTATCCAGCTATATACAAACCTTTCGGTGGCAGGTATTCAACGAACCAGTGATCTTCCTGGGCGTGGACGTGACGCACCCGCCGGCCGGTGACAACAAGAAGCCCTCCATCGCGGCCGTGGTGGGCTCCATGGACGCGCACCCCTCGCGCTACGCGGCGACCGTGCGCGTGCAGCAGCACAGGTAATGACCGATTGTTATATAAAATGTCTCAATTCGATCTTAAACAAACCATTATATTAAATAGTAAATTTTAAGTATCACATAAATAAATGCATTTAAATTTTGACATGTAAAGAATAATTCTTAGAATCACATTTAGTTTATTTTAAGAACAGTTTTGTCAAATTATGGTTCATAATACAAATGTATCTGTCATTGTTTAGTACTATAATGTTTATGTTTAATTTTTAATTTTATTTTAATGTACTTTGGATACGATTTATAGTAAATTTATCAACTGAGTCAATTTGACATAAAAAGTATCCAAAATAGATTATTCATAATCATAACACAGATCATTATTTAGCATTCAATCATTATATTTAACCTAAAAATGTAACATATCCAAAGCACACGTAAAATAACAACATCGTAACTATACAGCATTACTTCCAGACAAGAGATAGTTCACGAGATGAGCAGTATGGTCCAAGAGTTGCTCATCATGTTTTACAAGAGCACGGGCGGGTTCAAACCGCATCGTATTATTATGTATCGTGATGGAATATCTGAAGGGCAGTTCATACATGTGCTGCAGCATGAGCTTACTGCCGTCAGAGAGGCTTGTATAAAGGTACGTCGATTGTGTTACAAGTGTATTTTTTGTATTGTTTTATTAAATATATAAGAATTTAATATAAACACTAGGAACAGTATTCATTTCAAAAAATATTTTCGTTTTTCTGAAGAAGTGTCGTGTCACTCAGTATACTTTAAACTCTTAAAACTCGGCAATAATCTAATAAATATATAACAACTAGTATTGCTAAGGGATTTTTTTTCGCTTTATCTGCATATATCTAGCAGGGTAGGCAAAGGGAACCGAGTTTGTGAACTAAGTTAACTCAACCTACCCTTGTGTGTCATTCCCCACTACCAGTCCAATTTTCTGTTTCTTCAGTGTCGAAACTAAATACTTTACCCGGTTACCAGAATGAAAAAAAATAAAAAACATCGTTTAATTGTACTCATTACCGTTACGTTTGCAGTAAAAATAAGTTTATAAAATAAGTTTGCAGTAAGAAAATGTAATATACATTTTCTGCAAAAAATATATTAAAAAGTAAAAAAATATAGTTATGTTTTATTAAAAAAAAAATCTAGAATAATAACGATTACATTTTATACTCACAGTTGGAAGCGGAATACAAGCCGGGCATCACGTTCATAGTGGTGCAGAAGCGTCACCACACGCGCCTGTTCTGCGCCGACAAGAAGGAGCAGTCCGGCAAGTCGGGCAACATCCCCGCCGGCACCACCGTCGATCTCGGCATCACGCACCCCACCGAGTTCGACTTCTATTTGTGCAGCCATCAAGGAATACAGGTTTGAATTATTGTTGTTCATGCTTTTAGAATGTTTATTAATCTACATATACAGGGTGGAATTGTCTGCGCCACTTTAAATGAAACCACAATTTTGACTACTCTATAAAAGCCTAATATAATTTGGAAAAAAAATAATTCTCAAAAATGAAAAAGTTTTTTTTTCAAACAAAATAAATAATAAAATTATCGTTTTAAAATAAAACGCCATTTGTAAAGTATAACATAGGCACGCACACACTTACCTGTCAAAGCGGCAACGACGCATACGTATGTGTGCGTGACACGAAATACAGGTACGGATAAAAATCGTGAAATGAAAAAAAAATCCTACGTCCAAACCGTTGAGGTACCTTGTTTATTTTTTTTAATTCTGGGTTTGAAATATTTTACCCTATATGCAGTTTCAGTAAAAGAAGCGCAGCCTCTTCCACCCTGTATATAAACATGTCCAGTGATACTACAACAGATCTTGGCATCACATATCCCACTGAGTTTCATTTTAATTTGTGTAATAATCCAAACCTACATGCCATTCGGGCATACAAGATTCGATTATTTTTTCGATATGTTAACTTAGATGTAATTTGTATTTACAAGTCATGACATTGAATATGTGTATTTTATTTGTAAGTATCGAAGTAACGTAATATACGAGGTACAAAGCACCTCTTCGTGTTGACACCTTCTTCAGTTGTCTTGAAAGTAGGTAACTCTCATGTTTGCTGTATTTGAAATTGCCAGAAGTCTCTAACAAAACATTAATTGATAATAATTTGAATGATTTAACAAACCTGTGATTATTTGAATTGCGACTACATGAGTGACAATTGGCAACCAAATGTGTGCAGGGTACGTCGCGGCCGTCGCACTACCACGTGTTGTGGGACGACAACCACTTCGGCTCGGACGAGCTTCAGTGCCTCACATACCAGCTATGCCACACGTACGTGCGCTGCACGCGCTCCGTGTCCATCCCGGCGCCCGCCTACTACGCGCATTTGGTGGCTTTCCGCGCGCGCTACCACCTCGTGGAGAAGGAGCACGACTCGGGCGAGGGCAGCCACCAGTCCGCCTGCAGCGAGGACCGCACGCCCGGCGCCATGGCGCGCGCCATCACCGTGCACGCCGTTACCAAGAAGGTCATGTACTTCGCATAACACCCCCCACACCCTCCTGCGTCACCCCCACCACGCCAGCACCGCGTCTACGTCGTCGGTTGAATAGATGCTTGTATTGATATATAAGTGTTATATACTTATTTTAAAGCTATTTATGTTAACTTTAGGATAATTACTATTTGGACTACAATTACTGAAAAAGACATTTGTAGTGACAATATTTTTTTCCTTTTATATAAGTTAATATTATGCCAGGCCATGTAGTCATATTTCTATATATGTTTAATAGAAATATAAGGTAACACGCCCACAAAAAAAAGAAAAGTATAAAAATGTACAATGCTTGTCATGTACAATGCTTGTCATGTCTTCAAAAAAATATTTCTTTTAAATACCTGACAATCGTTTTTCTGTCTAGACCGTAATTTGAAAGATGGCAATTTTCTTTAAAAACGATCGTATACTCTGTTAGGTCAACGCATTGCAATAACATTGTGACAAAATGACATTATTTAACGACAAAATTCCAATACGACAGCGGATAGCGTCATCTATGGCGTGCTCTTAACGCATTGTTCTATAAAAAAAATAAAAGTTTATATTTTTTTTAATTATATACCACTATACAATTTAACCGACGACGTAATGTAGTGCACTACAGGTAGTGTGGTGTAATCGTCGTTGTAATCTTACGCCTAATTCTCACTCCTCTATATAATTTATTCGATCTCAGTTCATAAGCATTCTCATTAAATTATTCATACAAATTGTTTTGGGTAGCTTTCTCGAATGGTTGCTACGGAGAGGCAGATATATTTACGAGTGAGCACATGACAGCCAATTAATATTAGATCGAGTTTAAATTTATTGACTATTTTATAACATGTTAAGAACGTTGAAGGTTTGGTAAAGATAATATGCTAATTTTATCAAATCTTTACTTGGTGAATAAACCGTAAATATACTTATGTACATAATATCCTAGAATTGATGAAATTTTATATAAAAAATGGATATAAGAATCGTCTTTATGTAGATGTGTATCAATTTAATAAATCTTTTAATTTAGTTTATCGAAGCTAATATAGAGCCATTGCAACTAACATTTCTGCGACATATGCGTAACGTTACAACTCGGCATGCACTTATATTTATTAGAATTAGCGTTAGTTTTAAGACAACAACCGGACTATATATAGTCTAACAACAAGGACGAATTTCATTGGGCAATGTCAGATTATATTTAATAGGTAGAAGATTACTTATATAAAATAAAACTTTACTTGTGAGACGATCCCTTTTCGGATTTTCGTAATTAAGTTTTAAGTATACTAATTGAACATAAAATGCATTTTAATATATTTTCGGAATCGATTAATCGACGTGTGATTAAATGATTTTTTTAACTGATACTCTCACATGTAATGTTTTATATTTTCAACGGTCACGTTGCATATACAAGGGAAATAGCGCAACATCGTACTATAAGATAGTTTTAAGGGAAAAAGATTCAATTATGTGTCTAGCTTGGGCGCTACATATAATCTCTATTATTGCAATATATAATGAATGAAAAGTAAATATCAGCCATTAAATATGTATGTAATATATAAATGTCTATAATTTATATAGGCCGTTACGTTTTTATCAAGTACATAATATTGTAGTGTAGTAGAACTAATTAAAGGAGTGTCACATTATTTACTGTGTATAAGCTCTTTGATGATATTTTAAATTTAAACATTTTTGTTGTAACACAGATTTTTTTTATGTTCATTATAAATCCTTTTATTTTGAATGTTTTTTTTTTACATTTTGTTAGGTTAACAAGATATTGTGAAACTCTATAATCTATACTACTCATGGAAGTGGTTCTTTTGAATTGATTTAAAATATTTTTGCATACTAATAATGTTTGGAGGAATCTGTATATAGTATAAAGTTAATGTTAATACTGGCACTTCATATAACATATGTTTTTTAATGTTATTTTTAAAATGGCTAGAAGGTTTATTCCCGTAATAAATGAAATAGATTAAATGGTTTGACAGCACACGTTTTAAGTTATGGATTGGAATGTTTCATAATATCTTTTTAATGACCAGTGCACCTTTTCCTTATGGTTTGTTCTCTTAACTTAATAGTTGAATACACAAGGCAAAAATTATTTTGTTCTTAAAAACAGTACTAGTTTGGCCTTAAATTAATTCATATATCTATAGTTATAAGAGTTTATATTAGCTTTAAACAACGGCAAATACCAAATAAAACCTGAATAAATTTCTACATTTTTATATTTTTATTGAATAATACTTATTATATCAGCATAAATGTTCAATATAAATAAAAATCATTAAAAATCAGTAGTAGTGCCTAATGTGTAACTTGTCTATTCAAATGGGTTAACGTTACAGCAATACGAGTTTCTGGGTAATTTTATATAGGTATGGTTATAAATGTTGCATAGTAATATTTTGATCATTTGCAAGGAATCAGCTTTTAACCTCTGATAGATTTATTTAGAAGCTTTTATAACTTATGTATACTTATAATAGAAGACATGCACGGATGAAAATGATAAGGGGTGAGGGGCGATTTAAACTGTTTAATATTGTTATAATATGAGATAAAGTATTTTATTACAAAAAATCTCCATACTAACTGCACTTAATTTTTTTGAATGGAAATTTGAATCGATTCATATTTCAATCAGTTATTTTTAGACATAAATTTAATAACAAATCTTAATGTAAAAATAAAAAAAAAATTACATCCATGCGTGTCTTCAATAGATGCATAACTTGAGTAATTATATATTTTTTCTTTTAAATAGTATTTAGACTTAAATATATGTTTTCAATTTGAAAACGAAAATAGATTTTCATGTGTGATACAGACACATATTATATCGATATTTTTAAACCCTCTCGATTTTTACTTAAATATCGTTTCAAGTTATTATGTTTCGATGTCATGTTACCTGCATCTAGCAATAACATTTGCACTTTTTATTAAAAATTATTGAATACTGTCAGTTGATTAAAAAGCTATCATCTATGCTTCTAGATTGTATACTGTTATTTTTATGTTGGCTTCTTTTATTATTTCTTGATATATTTTATTAGTATTTAAGATTATTTCGTGTCTAATATCATACCACAAAAAAATAATTATCGACGGACATACCTAATGTAATCGTATTTTAGATGTAGCTTGTATAATTTATTTATAATACGATCATAAGATTTTAAACAAGGGCTTCAATGGTGTCTTAGATTTAAGTGATTTTGTAGTATCAATATTAACGAGCGACTTAGTAAGATAAATCAATTCAAGGTAATTTTAGGTAACCCTTAATTTTATTTATCGATATGTTATTGATTTTGTATATCTTTAGATATAGTCACACCGTCATATACAGACATGCAGTAATGATAATAATTCATAAAAATGAAAGTATGGATATTAGCGGTAATCTTTGGGGCAATATTTTTGTATATTTTTATTACTAATCATGACTCCATATGAAGGGCGTGTCGTCCTCCTTACCTCACTCACTCTGCTTTTTATAATAGACTAACGTCTATGTTTCATAACTGAAATGGCGACGTCGACTTTGTTCTATATAAATAACCCTATTTAGAGGTTTGTATTATATAGATCTGTCCTATTGCTACCGCCCCGTTCAGTCATTTATCTAACAACCGGTTAGAAACTTGCAGATAATCAGACAGTTCACATTTGTATCGACAGTATTACAATAATCTGACTGTTTTTTTTTGTAAAGCACCATTGCTGCGATTTCAATTTTTTTTTCAAATTGTTTTGTCAATCTCATTGTATTTAAAAAATAAAAAATCATAGCCAATAATCAAATTAATTCTAGATTTTCATTTTACATATTATTATGAAATCTCAACAACGGTGTTTCTTTCAGTCAAGTAACTCGACATATAACTTGTAAAAATTATTACAACTTGTGGTTCATTATAACAACTGTTTATCGTGTTAGATTTATAAAAAGTATTTTTCTCTTTTTAAACGGAGATGGGTTATATAAGGCCGAGGATTAATTCTAAGAATTAGTAATTGAAATAATAATTTTAGAAAGTAACATAAGTTTAGTCCAGAATTCGATATAAACAATTACATTTATGTAATCCGATACCAAAAGAAAATTCTGGCTCTCATTCTCATGTACCCGCTTATAGTTGTAATAAATATTAGATTTTTGTGTTTATACTTATATAAGTCGATTTTGCTTTAGTTTTAATGAAAATATCGCTTAAATACATTTGTATGGCAACTTTTCTTTTAAAGGTGTTTGAGAATGCCATTCTTACAGGTCGGTTATTATAGGGAAGGAATGATTATAAAATTCATTCAAAATCAAGAAATATTTAACAATTTGCATGAATTATAATGAAAATACTCTATAAGTTAACGACATCATTAAATCCATATCGTACGGAAATTCCTTATAATAAGCGTCTGTATGTGTTCTGTAACGACTTAGAACTTTTAGCCCTGTCCACAGCGACGACTCCCGTCAACATACATGTACTAGTAGTAGTTGTAGTAGTTAGCGTATAATTTTTCTATATTGCACACAAATATTATTGTGTAGGCTCCAACAATTAAGGTTTCGATATAGATTGTAAAATAGATTCCAATTTTCTTCGTGCAGGGTATGCAGTAAAAATATTGTAATTATTACGCTCAATTTGCGTATCAAATATACTGTTATTTATTATTTGTAATAAGTAAAAACGAAGAAAACGTACGGCTTTTATGTTGCGATGTTGTTCGATAAGCGTTTTGTTCGCGCGTTGTTTTTGCATTTTTTGTTTAACATTAGCTACTGTAGTTGGGTATGTGTCATAACTACTGTGTATAACACGATGATGGTAATATCACGAAACTAAATTGAAGCTATCAGTGCTCAATAAAGTGACGATTTAATCTGTTTTTTACATACATTCTAGATATTTTTCAGAAAATTTTTGTAAGTAACAAGTCTTGTAGCACTGATGGTCTTAGTTTTTATTTGTGCGTTCATTATACTTTTTTTTTTTATTAAATAAACACGACACTTAATGTTTCAACCTTATATTGGATATTGTAATCGCCTTATTAACCTTCAAAACAGCGTATTTAAATCGTCATTGCCTAAAATTTCTAAATTATTTTATATGGATCCTTTACAAAACAGGAGTAGCTTTAGTGTAAAAAAAAACTTTGATGTTTTAGTGTTTTAACGTCCCTTTATAATTATTGTAACTTAATTAATGTAAACAAGTCCGCCTTCTTTATTAATTAATGTTCATTCTGAATTAGAGAATGTACTCGTCCGTTAATGCCACAATTCGCCTACAATTATAATATACATATCTTAAATAAATCGATGTCGACCAAACAATTTTTATTATTTTGACTTTAAAATATTTAGAAAAAAAAATCATTTTGTCAATAGGGCATTTGAGAACACACAGACCCTGGTCTGTGAGAAATATAAATTATTAATGATGATTTGGCGGTGGTTTTTAATGCTTTGTTAATATGATAAATATAACTCGTTCATTTATAATGCTTCATAGTTGTTGCTATTGTCTTACATGTGAGCTTCGAATTTGTAAAAGCCGATCGAATTCCCTATTGCCTGTGCATAATGATATAAATGTCGGAGATTTGTAATAAATAGTAATTGAACATAATTCGAATTACAAATGTCAGTAACATAGTATTCGCTTCAGATGTGCAGTGGTGGGATATCTCAACGCATTTAGATCACCAAATGAAATCAGCAATATCAATCAATGTTCTGTTATTTTTATATTATTCGTGGAATATTAATATTAAGGTAATAATTAGCGGTAACCAAATTGATGAAATAAAACATATGGGTTCAAATACAATCTGTTTATGAAATATTTCAACTTTTTTTTTCTATTATTTGAAATCCCTTTAAAAAAGAATATATTACAATTTCAAAATCACAAACGTTTTATGTATTTTTTTATTGGCCAATTTGTTAATATACAACAATATTGCAAAGAAATCTTTAAGTATTAGAGTCCGTTGTTTTTCATAAAATAAATTCAGCAAAAAAGGAATATATAAGAATAGTTTACTTATGGAATTTTAAGAAAAAAATACACTGTATATTTAATACATAAATTTATTTATCATTTTATATGCATTTAATGTAAATAATGGGATTATTTAAAGGAAAGCTAAGCATCTTATAAAAATATTTTCTTTTGAACTGGACTCAACAGGCGTCAGCAAGTACATCATACAAAGTTCTCTCCTAATCGTTATATAAATTACAATTTCGTGGCTTCAACAAGTATATATTTTATATAAAAGTGCTCACCGCCAAGCAATTAAATGCTTCCCTTACATTGCATCCATTATTGGTGACCTTATATTCATTAAATATATTATGGAATGCTATTGAGAACCATATATTTAAAGAAGTGATACAATTCGATATTCATATTAGCACACAAAGCTCTTTAGCGTCTTCTTATATTAAAGTCCACGCCGCGCTCTACGACCAAAAGCAATATAAAGCAAATTATATTTTAAATCTAAACAAAATAATTTACTAATACTTTAATTTATCATCATTTTCAAATTTTTTATCCAAAATTTGTGCACAATTAAGTACTTTTAACACAAACTGTAAACAGACAACATGTAAGACCCTTAAACACAATAATCTTAAAATAAAAAGGCTTAAAACAGTAATTACTGTGGGGTTTATCAATTGCTGTAATTTTTTTCTACTTTTTCTTTATTAATACAATATTTACGGTTAAAGATATTTCCGTTACAGACATAAGCCACATTGGTTATTAAATTTAGACATTTATTTTAATCATTTACATAATATTTTTTCTTTTCAGCGGATATCTTTTCATAATTTAGAAGTACTAACAGTGTGAATGATCGATTGTAATATTAGATTAATCAATTAATCATGTGCCGCTTCGTAAGAAAGTTCGAATAATATCTAACGGCACAAATTATTGCACTAATATTAATAACGTTTATTACTAACAGAACATACTCTGGACACGAATGACTAATAGCCTTGCGTGTTACTATCACATCAACTTAAACATATAATTATATTTTTTAATTTTTTTTTTCACTTAAATTGTTTTGATAAAATGAATCTTACTAATAGTTATCGATTTATTTTTTTAGTGACCAGATTGCTACAAGAAATTATTTAAATCATTTGAAATTAAATAGTTGATAATTATTATAATTTCGATAAAGTAATCTGATCACTTTTTTTTGTTCATAACTAAACAAAATAAGAAACAGCCTTAAAAATAGTGAAAAATCGCGGCGTGTGACACTGAACAGTGGCGGATTTTTAATATTCAAGGTCCAGTCAGGTTAATATCACATTTTAATTATTAATTTATTGTACAATACTGTTAATATTTGTATCAATGGTCCTGAGTCAATTGAATATAGTAAACAATTTATAAAATAAATATATCAATTAGATAGTCAAATGTGTTAATTAGTCGTTCATAAGCGAATGAAGTAATAGTGTATAGGGTAAACCAGAGTGTGATTGCCCACTTTTAGTGATTGCCTAAATTAAAAAAAATCTTAACTTACTTACTCTTTATGGTTCTTAGATTTTTTATAGTAAAATTAGAATGAACAGACCAACAGTGTTTATAAAATAATAATTGTGTATTTTTTATTTTAATAATGGCAATTTTATTTAAGAACTTACTTGAAATTTTACTCATGCCTTGAAAATTCAAAGTAAACGAATTTGTATTATATTTCACTATTTTCTTATTTTATATTTTCTTTATATTATTTCCGTTGACACCTTAAAGTGAATAAGTATTTAATAACTCGCATATACAATACGTTTATGATAATGACAATGCATTCATTCAAAATCCAAAAGTGGGCAATAGTAAAATGGTTTACCCTAGTGTAAATCCGCCACTAGAGGGTGTTGTCGTTTAAGGCAAGGGCTTGTTCTCGGGAATGGTGGGGGAGGCGGCGCCGCTGGCCGCGCGGCTCGCGTCGCGCAGCGCCTCGTCGAAGCTCTGGGTAGAATTCGACCTTGACGCCACTTTACCCTGAAATGTTCAATGTAATAATTAGGTATTTTATCCTAAATAAGCGAATAATATATATATATATATATATACTAGTGGACCCGAACGCGGCTACGCCCGCTTGAACTATACGAATATTTATTAAATATATTTATGAAATTATTTTCAGTTTTCAATAGAGAGATGCGTTAAAGCTCATTTTGGGTGACGTTTTCTAACAACAAACTTTGCAAATCGTTGCTTAGCAACGGCGGTTGTTATTAACATGGCGGAATAAATTGCATGTCAAATTAATAAATATTTTAATATATTGGTATATATCGAAAATATTACAAATATGAGAAAAAAAAGTATCCTATGTTCATCACGAGACCCTCAAGTATCTCTATATGAGTATTTTATCACAATTAAATTTGCGGTTTGGCCCTGATTGCGTAAAAGACAGACAGACAGACAGACAGACAGACAGACAGACAGAGTTACTTTCGAATTTATAATATAGGTATGGATATAGAGTAGAATAGGTATCAAATAGAAACTAGAAATGGAGACGATCGACCGACATTGTATCATTTCTTATGTCTAATGCACTTTGTTATTGGCGTGACGTAAGTGCACTCAATGAACGATCCATAATATAAAAACCGCACGTAAGGTGTTGCGCACTAAATAATATATCCGTAAAAGCGTGCTTAATAAATATGCTAAATAAAATTACTTTTACTATTATTATTTAAATACATATTTTTATAGACGAAGAGAATTTTCAAATATCAACTTGACTCTTGTATTTCCCAGCCTAAGTAACGAGTAAAATGGCCTGAATGTAAGCATAAAATTTTAGACAATTTTACTCGCTTAAATCAAGTATATTTTCATAATATAAATAATCGTTTAGAAGTTTAAATACTTCATAATATTTTTATATTTAATTGCTGTAATCTAAGCTTAGATTAGAATCGAAATTCCGTGTGGAGGCAATTTAATATTTATGTTATATTGAAATAGTAATTTGCGTGGTCATTTTTAACGATGTAGAAGTTAACGAACTTCAGTGTGATTAAGCGTCTAGTTGCAATGAAATTAACTAAAACTAGAACGTTTATACTTCTCTGGGTTAGCTTAAGAGTAAGGATTTTAAATATTTTTATAAATGTTATCTTCTATATATACAAATATTTACTTTATTAGAACAACATGCCGAAAATAAGTGGTTTTATAACATTTTATTTTAATAACTGTAGGTGATAACTATCCTAGTTTATGTAGTTCAGACAGAATTTGAAGGTCGTCTAGTAAAACTTAACATAATTGAGGAAGCCTTAGTGATGCATGGCACTATAGGTATTCCACTATAATTCGAAAGTTTGAAAAGTGTTTTCATCTATTTATATAATACGATATTTTTATATTTGTAGACTTACTTCTGACGAAGATTTAAGCTATCAAATTGTAGATACTAATAATTAAATTTTAATATAATTCAAAATTTATATCAAATAATATTTAAAAAAATCCATGATATTTTTTTGCTATTATTGCTTATTTATTGCTATTTTATATTATAAGAGATATGTAATAATAAAATTGAAATCTATCTCGATACAAAATGCGAAACAACCAAGCATAAAATTCGTTTTGATTGTGTTTTCCTTATTTTGTGTTCTGTAAGCAAAAGTTCACCTATATATTTGATCTTAATTTCAACTTGACACCATGCGATCTTGAGAAGAATGGTCTTAACAGTGGTCTTACGGACAATAAAATGATTCTAATAAGGGGTCCTTTTTTCTTTTGAGGTAAGGAAACCTAAAAAAAGAAGAACATACCTTAACATTCTCATATGCAGAACCGACCCTCTCCTCTATGGAGCGGAACGACTCGGAGTTGCGCATCTGTCCGAGCTTGGTGGACACGCCGGCGGTGATGCCGCCGAATATCGACGTCGTCTTCTCGGCGGTCGATTTTATCACAGACTCAGTTTTTTGGTATCTGTTTAGTAACCATAATGTTTTCTTATGCCTTAATTATAGTATCATTAGTCTAATAACATAAGCGAAGACTACACCACACTAGATACAGTGTAGTATAGTTTCATTAATAGTGAAAATATAATATACTAGCGGCCCGCTCGCGGTTTCACCCGCGTGAACTATGTTATTATTAATTTCTGTCTCCATGACTACGTCCTAGTGACGTCTATGCAAAATTTGAGACTCCTAGCATTTGTAGTAACGAAGTTTCATACAAACTGTCAACCCCAAAAACAACCCCTTAGAAGTCGAATATTGCAAATTCCCGTCTTAGCGAGCACCTACGTCCTATAAGTAACTCCTATGCAAAATTTGAGATTCCTAGCACATGTAGTTTCTGAGATTTCGTGATGAGTGAGTGACCTTTTGATTTTATATATATAGATAATATGAGAATGAAACTTCAAGTATTTAACATATTACTACAATCACTTCAATTTATATAAATAGTTAAAATATTTATTTATCTATTAACATTACAACTTAAAACTACCAGCACCGAATTATCTAAATATGATATCGTTAGTTCAACATACGTAGGTAAGGTAGGTAGGTAAGTCACCCACTCCATGTCGATGAACATAATGCATCATATCAATTGTTATCAAATAAAACGTAGTTTTATATGTTAGTGGTGAATTAAAATTATGCGATTGTGCAATGTTGAGACGCCGGTTTTGTCCAATATGTACTACTAATATTATTTGATAATTATTTAATACAATAAAACATATAATATTGGCGTCTGTATATTAATCAATAATTTCATAAAAATCATATTTTATGAACATAATGCCTATGGACTGACTGTATTTATATATGTAGGTATGTAACATGAATGACGTCGATATTGATTTTATTTTATTTAAATAAGGCCAAAGTAGGTACTTTTTGCCATTCGTATAAGAAGATAGATATCTATATCAGATAGTATTTTTGAGAAAGTTTTACAAAATTTAAAATAATATAAATGAGTGACGCGATATTTCAAAAATTATGTTATTTCTTTCGGGTTAGAACAATTTAACATTTTATTTATTCTACTACATAGGTACACTAAACGCCTATGCATATAATACAAATTGCACAAAAACTACGTACTACTGCCACCGTACGTGCGCCACGTACCAACACTACTACAACCAACATGCTTTTTAAAGTAGGTACACTATGAAAGGTAATTAAAAAATTATCAACAAACGTACATAAAAGAAGTTTTAAATGTGAATAATATAATCGCAGTTGCTCTTTTCACAAAATCTTTTAACAAAAAAAAACAAGATTTGACGTAAATAATGAGAAGGCTGTGTTAGTCTTTATGGTTATGCTGTTGTGTCAATTAAAATGTAAGTATTGTCAATTGTATAAAGGAAAAAGTGCAGGCTAGAACGGTCTGCTGAGCAGAGTTAGAAATAAATTTTATAGCTATCTCAATATATGTATATTTAGAATATCCATATAATTAGTTTTTCTATTTGATAATAAAGAATTAATTCAAACTTGAACCGTTTAATTGTTAAAGTTATAATTTTTAATAAGTATAATAAGTAATTATACATATACAAAAATTTTGAAATCACTGATACAATGTACTTACATTGGTGCTTCAGTGACAGCCTGTGTAAGCGCAGCCACGCGAGTTTCTATCGTTTGATAACTGTTATACAACAAATCAAAAAATCAACTGAAAGAAACTTTGCCGATTCTACCCTATAGTGATAAAGCACAAGCAAAATTAATACAGCGAGCGAAGCGAACCATAGCTCCTACACTAATGAGATACATGTTCTAACCCTCGAGAAAAATGATTTACTTAGAGAAAATATGAAAATAAAACACGCTCTTTGGATGACAATTACTTACACATGGCTCTCTTTAACGTTTTTCAAACCTTGATTCACATCTTCGGTTATTTCCTTCCAAACTGTGATGCCAAGTTTTCTCTTCAAATCGGAACTCTGCCTCATCTATGAAAGAGAATGACAAATATTTTTAGAGAAAGTACCTATATTGTATAAAATGACGACATCTATACTACTACTACATTTAGTGATACTACATTTAGTGTAGATTTTAAAATATATCTTAGTTTTCGTATAACACGTACGAATGATTAACAAGAACAGTAACAAGAATATTTAAAAACGAATAAAATTTATAAAACGTATAAATTCATATTTTTGTTTATTATTATATTGTAATATTTTAAAAAATCATCAATACAATTGACTTTGTATAATATCAATGTCGTGCACAAGAAATAACCATTTTCAATACAACGACCTTAGTAAGTATTTGCATGTTATATGTATGTGTTTTGATTATACGTATTTTATGTATTTATTTTTATTATGAAATGACCGATCTTTCCTATTCTTATTATTGTATCAGCGAGCGCGTCAACTTGTTTTCTGTATCTAGCTGTATAATATAAATAACTGGTTTTCATCTATATTCAACGTTTTTAAAGCAACTTTATAGGTCGAAATATTAATTATATTTTAAATTGGCTATGCTTACTTAATAGTTATAAGTATATAACTAATTAAATAATAAATCTTATAAAATAATTCAAATTTATAATTCTTTCCCAATATACCAATATAATATAACATTATAATTAGTCAAGTTTAATTATCTATGTTACAAGAACAAAATATTAACAGCATAGCTGTGCCTTACACAATATGCAACTTTATTTTTTTTACACAACAACCGAAACTAACAATGCCTAATATGTATTAATTAAATTAAATAAAAAGTCATGAATTGAAGACTCTACTGTACTTAGTGTCGAAATAACATTTTTCAAAATTGGTTCAATAATTAAGTTTGTAATAAGTAAGAAATTTTAATAAGAAAGAACTTTTACCTTAAAAGAGTACTTAATCACTTACTTTGCTCTGCAAGACCGTACGAAGTGTAGCTATCTCGTCTTCAACACGAGCTAGTTCCCGGCTCCACTCGGTGCGAAGCTGTTCTGCCTGCTCCGGAGTTAGCCCAGCTAACTCGTCAGGGGTTGCATCGCCTGCTCCCGCTCCAGCCATCGCATCTTCAGCTAATTATATTATTATATTTATAATTATTCATTTCTTAGAAATAAAAAAGGTGAAACTATTTAAAATAAAATATCTTTATCTATACAATAAATCGTTGTGTATAAGAATTCTCAGTATGGCAACTACATTTTAATGTAATTGAATCACAATAAAAAAAATTTTTCTTGTGTCATAGGCAAAATATATTTTTGACCTTCAGAATCTGTGTGATTAAAATGCAGTTAATTGAACAATTCTTCCAAAAAATATAGTGATAATATAGAACTGTAATAATTTAGTTGAATTTAAGGTCAAAGCAGCTGCTTTTATTAAATTGCAAAATGTGCGTGTCCACATGTTAAGTAGGTCACACGTAACCATTAAATATTTAAGTCAACCGCTAAGTTTTAACTGAAAGCAGACTTAATTCCAAATTTAAAACATAGCTCCGTTGTGCCGCTCACTTTTTTAGACATATAAAAAAATTGCAACATACTCTTAACTTGTAACTTAGCAATAAAAATACAAAGAACATTAACAATATCTTTATGAAACAAACAACGAACCTCCTGGAGTGATACCTAGAAACTTTTTATAGTTTTTGTGGCTAGAAACTTTAGCGAGGTAGGGTTTCGATAAGTCCTGAAATGTAACTCGAACTTCTCGCATTTTTTTCTTAAATATTCGCAGTCTGCGACGGCGATTGTCCATGTAAAATTCAGTTTCAATACAGAGAGCGGACTCGACAAGGTCAGGCAGTGTGCGCCAGTCGGCTTCGGTGTCATCCTGCGGCCAGCTGACCAAGTTCTCCAATTCATCTAGCTCGTCGACGGCCAAATCGAAACTTGGTGTGGAATCGTCATCTGGTGGCACGAAATACGGGTCCTCCATGTACTCCAAACTCGCTGGCCCCACGCTCGTCTGCGCACGGTCCGCCATTCCATATGAACACTTTGCTTCATCTGTCACAATTTTCTAACATATTTCTAATCAGAAAATGCAAACCTGGACAGCACACTTTTTGCAACTCCCAATACAATGTATACATTGGTGACGAATAGTTAACACTTAATGCCAGAAAAACTCTGTGACCCGCTGTTTATACTCAGTTTATTACGAATCAATATTTATATTAAAATAATTTATATTTCAATGTACGTAATATATTTTTCGTGGTGCACAATATATAAATGTTATCGTTGCTTCCGCCACGTCGGGCCCCACTAGCACGACCACTCACGTTCGTTTCGCGCCGCTGCCTGAGTGCTCGTATTTGCCACTTTCACCGACAACTCTGCGAGCTTGATTCTGGCAATATTAATTCATAATCTTGACCTCTAATCATGAGCATAACGAAACTAAATAAGATACATTAAATTTGTCTACTAATGGACTTAAAGAGACCATGTACGTCGTTTAGGTGGATTTGTGAAGGCCGGGAAGGAGGGCAAAGCGATGAAAAAAAAGCCGAGTTCGCCTCGTGCGTCTAAAGTTTATTGACAGCGCCCGCGGCGAGTGAACGGCGCGGGCGCTCAGAGCTGGTCCATCGACTTTGAATACAAGAGTTATTACGTCACCTTTGGCTGATGATAAAATGCAAAAAACGTTGCACAAATTCTGATGACTCATAGTTTAGTTGACCAGAAATGTATTACAAATATCAATTTTGTTTTTTCATTTGACTTTCTATTTACTTTACATACATTCATATAAATTATAATAAATATAAGTAACTATATGTAATAAATAAAACCTCAATAAAATAAATTAAATAATAATTACCATGCAAATTACACAGGATGAAAATATTAATCACACACCATTATTTCAGTGGACTCAAATAGTTACAAGTATAAAAATTCTACTTATAGTAATATTTATATTTAAAAGAATTATAAAGGTAAAAAAGTTAATTGGTTCTGTGGTTATATTATATAAAATTTGTTGACAAAGGTTAGGCTTTTAACATCATGTTATTTTGATGTACCTGTACCTGTGTTCAGAGTCACCTTGGGCATTAAGAAAGTGTTACGTGTCATACTCAACTCACAGAGCAAAGTTGCTGGTATAAATTAGATATAGATTTTTATTAAAAATAAATGGATTTTGTTAAGTCAATGGCATTATCCCCTGCAACATTGGCAAAATTGAGACAGCTCACTTACACTTCTTCACTTACTTTTATGTTCTAATTTTGAACTAAATATTTATCTGCTATCACAAATGCTATTGATATTCATTACAAATTTTTTTATCAGCTTCATGCTGCATCTCACACTCAGAGGGAATCTAGCATCAATGTTTGTCAGAACGTCAAAACACTCTTATTACCCATTTTCCACCATATTCAGGAAGCATTGCGTGTTAAGAGGTGGAACTGAACACTAGAGCGAAGGAATAAAAATATAGATTTAAATAAATATATAATTTCCTTAAGCGGGGATTTAGAATCACAACACAGGGGGAACACACAGCTAATTGTGTTTACAGTCACACATTTGTATCCCAGAGCCATGACTGGCCTCACAATACATATAAATGACAATTAATAAATATTTAATTGATAATTTTTGTTAATACTATATAATTTTACATGATATTAAATTTAAATAAAAGTTCATTGTTTCAAATTTTAGGAAATAACAATAATATTTGATTATTGTTATACCAATTAGTTATAGAATATAACTTGGTGATATAACAATATAACAATTTTATATAAAGCTTTGTTTGGCTGGTTTGCCTCTTACATATTTTTTCATATATCAAAGACCAAGTAAAAATTTGTTATTCAGTTTCCAGCTTTGTGTTAAGGGATTAAATGGCATTCAATTATGATATATTTTTAATAAAGAGAGATAGGAGCCAATTAATTGGCTCCTATCTCTCTTTATTGAAATTCTACTTTATGAATTTAAATTCATTATTATTTTATCACAATAATAAAATTTTACATACTTTCTTGCACAATTGTAGAAAGTAATAAAACTATTTTTGTAAAATATAAAATATAAAAAAGTCTCAAAATGTCATATTTTAGAGTAATAATTGCACAATTGTTTGATTGTTGGCACATTTTATATTCCATGATAAATGTCCATTAAGTGATTTATAGTAAGCAGTAAATAAAAACTACTGACCTGTTTGAACACCGCTCATTTTGATAATAGAGGTATACAAGAATTCAGTCTTGAGTATAAATTAAATAAATATGTCAAGTAATTTCTTATTGGATAAAGATATTAATTTATCTAGTCAGACTAAATTCAACAGCGAACGCCTTCAATAAAGCTAAGTTTTCTTTTTTCTTTAAATTCACTGAGAAGTGAGAAAAAACTAACAAAGCAGATAAAAATAAAATACGTAATGTAATGTGGCAGGTATGCGTTCACAACACTATAGCCAATAAATTTGAGTTACTTTTAAAGATTCTATTCACGCGTCTACAACTGAAAGTAAGGAAACATCAAATTTAATTAAGTTAACTATTTATTTTCATAACATATGCAAATTTAAAAAATTATAGCAGGTTAAAGTATTACTCGATTTATTAATTCAATATAAACCAAATATACAATAAAAGTACCCTAGATTCCGGTATAGACTAAAAAAGTATGTTTTAAAAGTTTAGTTATTCAATGTATTGTCATTGTTAGTCAACATAATTATTTTAAATGAAATCATAAATTTTTAAATAAATAGAAGTAGTTTAGGAATAACCGCTTATTATAGTAACTATATTCAGATATTCAGTTTTTTCTATATAACCAATTTCAAACAGTTACACCAATGTCACATCATGTACAGCGGTCCTTAATTAATTTTTGTTATTCGATATATTGTATATTAATTATAATTCTCAAAATATGTATATCAATATACTACAAAATATATAAAACACTAAGAATATAAACAGTTTTTTTAAATCGGTAATATTTATTATCTTGCTTAAAAGCCTCTTAATCAAAGCGAAATCTATTAAAAAAATATATATTCAAAATTTGTCACATCATTTGTGGCTTGGGTGTTTTCCATTGTGTCATCCATTGTAAATGTCAACGCATTATTATAATCCTCATTATTTTTGAAATTTGCGCTGTAATTTGAGTAAGTTATGTTAAATAAACGAAGAAATATTTATTTAATCTCGTTAAATGCAATTAACGACTTTTATTATAGTATACGTGTTGATTTATTTTATTAATAGATTATTACTTTTATAGAATACTTTGTAACCACAATGTCTGCAACAGCATTATTTGGTAATACATCAGGATTGGGAGGTAGTTCTGGGGGCAACAAACATTTAGTTGAATTTAGAGCTGGGAGAATGACACTAAAAGGACGCATGGTGCATCCAGATAAAAGGAAGGGTTTATTGTATGTATATCAGGGCGAGGACTCTCTAATGCATTTTTGTTGGAAAGATCGTACTACGGGAGAAGTTGAAGATGATCTTCTAATATTTCCTGATGATTGTGAGTTTGTCCGTGTTAATGAATGTACAACGGGTAGGGTTTATGTACTCAAATTTAAATCGTTTGCGAAGAAATATTTCTTTTGGATGCAGGTAAGAAATAATAAAATGGGTTGGCATATTTTTGAATTATATATTCATTATAAATATCTTACACACATCTTACAACATGGCACTATTTATATATTTTTTTGTTAAATTTGTACCAACTTAGCTTTTAAACTTGGATGAGTATATATATTTAGGTATATCCAAAAAAACATTAGATGCTAGTTTGTTATATTAAATTAATAATATATTATAGGAACCAAAAACTGAAAAGGATGATGATTATTGTCGTCGTATAAATGAAGCTTTGAACAACCCTCCCACATCAGGAGGTAGAGGTGGAGGTGGAAGTGGGGGCCAAGATGGTGAACTCCAAAACTTGCTAAATAACATGTCCCAACAACAGTTGATGCAATTATTTGGAGGTGTTGGGCAAATTGGTGGCTTGTCATCTCTGCTTGGCACTATGGGGTATGTATACATCACTCATGTGCACTATTGCACTAAATGTGTGTTATAATTCTAGAAAGGATACTTCATACTTCATACCACTATAGTGATGGTTGTAGGTTGTGTTCATCTTATGACAAAATATGTACGTATAGTATTCAAATTCTCAAATCTAGCATATCTGACAAAATACCTAACTAACAAAACTCTGGTTGGTCTGGTATACCAGTGTATACCCACTTTATATATATGATACAGTGATGCCAAGCTCATATCCATTATTTGTTTGTCATACTATAAGTCCTTATAGCTAATGTTTATTAAATGTTATAGATTATACCTATAACTAAATCTTTGGCTTCTCTTTCTCCATATAGACTTAATCATTTATAACTCCATTATAACAGCTATGTGTGTGATAGGTGGGTTCAATAGGCACCAAAAATTACTTTTAACCTTTGGACTGTAGCAGGACTCAAACCAATACTAAAAAAGCTTTCTCTATTGCCAAATTATAAATCTTTGGTTAGTGGAAATTTGTATGTTGTGTTATTGTTTGTGTAAAAAACATATAGGTTGGATATCAGAGCACTTAGGCAATGTGCATTTGAGTCTCATTAATTGTCATACCATACAAAATTATAAAAAAAAAATACAAAATAAACCTTTATTCTATTTCATATAGTATAGGATACAAATCAAATTTTGAAATTGTAAAAACCTTCTGTTGATTTTTAACAGGTTTTCAAAAATTTTTTCATCAAATCAGCTTCACATAGTATTTGATGAATAACTCTAAACTGACAATATTGTGTTTCATAGTTACAAAATTATAAATTTATCTAAATGTATTTTTCTAAGTATTTTTACTTTATCATTAGTTATGTCTATTTAACAGTAACAACAGCAGTACAACAAGCAGCCGTCCGTCCGCCAACAGCGGAGCCAGCTCTCGCGCGGCCAGTGCCCCTCGCACGACTACAGCGGAGGCCGCGCGCACCCCAGCCCGCCCTAGATACGCACCAGCACCTACTGCTACTCCACCGAATACGGCTACAGCTGCTGCACCTACTGCCGGTAATATGGAGTTTTTTGCCCTTGGACCTATTTGTTTTTTTTTTAGCTTCACACCATTTGCCGCTTATAGCAAGGTGACAGAAGGAATGTTAATATATTCTATTCCGAACTTTCTGCCTAAATTTCGGGACATTTAATTGTAAGTAGCAAAACTTATTACTGCACTTTGTTGTGTGACCAGAGTGAGGAAATGAAAATAAATAAATTGTCCAAGTGGGAATCGAACCTACCAATCAACCAATTTAAAGTCGGACAAAATTATATTTGTTTCATTTGTCAGTAAAAAAACATAAAACAAATGAGATTGTTATTAAATTACAAATATCATCAAAAAATGTACTATGATCATTAATCATATATTATGATCAATATGCAAACTATAAATATAAGAGAAAACTCATATATGTTACATTGTTATTAATTAAAATTCTGGTAAACTATTTTGTAACTATTATTGATGTTATTTGATATGAGTTTTCTATTGTATTGAAGTATAATATGTTCACTGCAAACAAGGAGGCTCATGGCACTGTTCAGTGTGCATGTGTATGAATAAATGAATCATATAAAAACAAATACAGCAATATCCAATTATTTTTCAATGTTCTTACATAATTAAGTGGTTATTTATTTTCTGATACTATATATTTTTTGTAAGAATTCAATTATTATCTAATAAGATTTGTTCAAAAGTGTCAGATATTATTACGAAAACATATTTTATTTAATTTCCCAGATATTGATCTAAATTGATTTGATTTAAATTTATATTGATTTAAAGAGAGATTGCTTTATTTGCTTGTATATGATTCAAATGGTTGTTACAGGCGGTCAAATCTTCCTATCAGATTTGCAGCGCTACTTCTCGGGGCTGGGCAATGCGCCAGCGGAAGGCGAGGGCGCTGCAGGCGGAGCACAACCGCGCGTGGACCTCGGCGCTGCCCTGGCCACGCCTGAGGTGATGTCCACGGCCAGTGCACCGCCGCACGCGCAGCGTTTGACGCCGCATCTGCCTCCCGCACCCTCCTCGCAGGACGATGTAAGGACCACACTGCTCTCTCCGCAGTTCGCCCAGGTGAACCCTCAACCGTACGAGGTGGACCGAGTAGGTCGCTGGCGGGGGCCTTGTCGCACGGTTCACACGGCTTGTTGTTTAACAGTAAATAAATGTTTTCAAATGTTTATTTATCTGATTTGATTTTATTTTTTTGTCTTATTTTGTTTTTAACTCTGCTAAATAATGCCCTGTGAACCGCATTGTCTTTGGTTGACGCTTTATATAATATGCATGCTTCGGGTCTTCGAAAGTGATTGGATTAAAAATATTTTTTTTTATTCTTCTCATACTCTGACATTATGACTGTCGTAGACTAGTGGGTTTTCGCGGGTTTTTATATGTTGGTATTTTTGAGAAAATTTCCCAATGATCTTAATTGTTTTCAATCTTCATCTCAAAAATTGTTGCGCCGTAATGGGCAGTTCAGGGGCACAAGCGTAAGACTGTAATGCGACAGTGATTTAGATTTCCACTCGGGGGAATGAATTATTTTTAGGGCGCGGTTTAGTTCCGCCACTCAACACGCAATGTTTTCGGCGGAACACTACGCCGATTTTTTGGGAACGGAGCTAACACTACCTCCGTTCCTTCTGCCTATCCTGCTATATGCGGGATACAGCGTGAAGTTAAAAAAATAAATAAAACTAGATATGTATAATAGTTGTCTGTAATACACATAATGTTAACTATTACGTACTATAAAATATTTTTTAAAATTAATTTAATAATATCAAATTAAAAAATCTTGTTTCGTAGACATGTCAACATAAAATATATTTCAGGCTGCCAACCAGTTTTCGTCAGCTCTAACCTCTGGACAAATGGGTCCTGTCATGTCTCAGTTCGGACTGACCTCCGAAGTAACGTCTGCTGCGAACACCGGGGACATGCAAGCGTTTTTCAAAGCATTGGAAAGTGCCTCGTCCAGCTCCGACTCTAGTAAGGCTCAGGACGAACAAAAAAAGGACAAAAAACAGCCAGATGATAAAAATGACAAAAAAGATGAGGATGCTGGAATGTCCTTAGATTAATTTGTGTACATATATTTTTTGCTATTCGACTTCTGTGCAGTTTCTTATACTATTACTATAATATATATTAATCGTTTGTTCTTATTGGTAAATAATATTTTCTTTTTCATTTATGTAATTAGTTTATATATAACATGTTTGCTACATAAATTGATAATATCGGGTATTTTATACACTTGCTTGAAAAGTGGATGTATTTCATTCATTTTATATCTGTTGCATGAGAAATACAGGTGCAAAATGTTTTAATTATATGAGACCATGGAAATATGTTAGATTTTTTCTTGGAAATAATAAAATCATTAAAAAAATATTAAAGGAGTTTTAATTTTTCTTTTTATGACCATGTGCTAAGTATTATTTATGAATTTTTAAATATTTTACTACTTTAATTTTCGTATTAACATAAACAACATGGAAAAAGATAAATCAGAAATAATTTATTACAACTTACTAACTAACAACAACAGGCAACACTTTTTGGAATAAAATGATGCTGTATTTGCTTCGTGTTTTAAAAAGCGTAGTCATAGTCCATCATTCGTAATAAGTGTTAATGGGTACGGTTGACATCGACGGCGACCGTCGGTACGGTAGCTCAGGTTCGGCCGCGACTTGCGTGTGACCTCGAGAGGAGACGCGGGGAGCGAGGCGCTGGGGAATCCTTCTGGCGCCAGACCGGCCCGCGCCCCGCGTCGCCCCGCGCGCCCCTCACCCGAAATAGATGCACGGTGATTTACGCCTCGGGCGTATGAGTAAATATGTTGCTTGCCTGCCTGCCTTGGCACGTCCGCCCGCGCCCTTCGCGTCCCGCATACCCGCGCCCCTCGCGTCCCGCACACCCGCGCGCCCCCGCCACCCGCGACCGCGCAGAATGCNACGGTGATTTACGCCTCGGGCGTATGAGTAAATATGTTGCTTGCCTGCCTGCCTTGGCACGTCCGCCCGCGCCCCTCGCGTCCCGCATACCCGCGCCCCTCGCGTCCCGCACACCCGCGCGCCCCCGCCACCGCGACCGCGCAGAATGCGTGCGTGGGGCGCGATGACGTCGACAATTATTTTATAGTTTACAAGAACGCCACGGAGCGGAGCGCGGGCTCGCGGGCGGCCGCTTGCAAGGTGAAAAGGTGAATTTCCGTCGACCAGATAGTTATTTGATGATAAACCAACCGGAGATAGCTGCATTAAAATACTTTCAACACTATTTGCCATTTTGCCTACGTATATGATGGTGCCGCTTGCTTACAAATAGTTTTGGCTAACATTTTGACATTGAAGAATGCTGATAAAACTGTTTTAAAATTAGAAGATTCTAATTTGTTACGTAAATAGAACTTTATTTTGTTAGCAAAGATGTAGGACCTATATATGTATATTCCAAAGTATTATTATAATAATCGCCAAATCGTTAATTAGCAATTTCATAAGAAATAATAATTATGTATTATAGTAATTAGTATTCTCTGGTGGATTAAGATTGTAGGAATATTTACAAGAACTGTTATCAAACGACTGATAGTTTTATCAAGATAGACACGTCATATATTATGATCCTTTTTGAACGATTCTAAGAATTATCTGCCTAATCTTTATTTACTTTGCTCATATATGCGTTATACAGTGTTGATTGTTTTACATCAGTTTAATACAATAATGTGTTCAATGTATTGCGGCGTTCGGTTCCGCCACTCAACACGCAATGTCTCCAGAATTCTGCGGAAAGTGGAGAACGGTTCACACTAGGTTCCTTCTACCTATCTTGCTATGTGCGGGAGGAAGTTATTATTACTCTTTCAATATAAGGGTCCTTTCATATTCGAGATTTTTCATTAACGGTCGTCCGCTGCGAAGGCAAAAAGCGCTTCTGAGTTCTGTACGACCGGTCCCACAGGTTCTTACGAGTGCTTGCTCTTACCATGGCATCTTCTCCATTCATCGCATAATAATTCGTCATGCATTTGTTTCAATTCCCATATTTTCCTTGTCACATTTCAGTCGGACGGTGCCGTATGAACGTGATAATGATAATAACTGATAACTACGCATGATTTTATTTAATATTATAACATATTTTTATTGGAACGTAAACAAAAATTATTAGCGAATTTCTGATAAATAGGCACATATTCAAATGAATCCAAAGTTTAGCCATAAATTTACTCCAACTCATTGGAAATGTTAATGAGTAATTATGTTAAATGTAGTTTAGTTTAAATAGCTAACTATGTACTTTATATTGTGTTTTACTTTTTTACACAGAGATATCGGTATTATCGCCATTATTGCCTTTTTATTGAGTTATGACTGTAGGTCTTAGAGTTATTTTTATTACACAGTACTCCCTGACTCCTGAGGTTATGGTTACTGAACTTATGCGCATTGTTCGCTCGGAAAGAAAATATCCAAAAGTAAGTCGTCTGCAGCTCACTTCAGTGAGGCTAGGACTTGTTGACTGTACAGTGTACATAGAGTAGGGGAGCCAACCTAAACTGTGTCTATTGAAAAAAGAAGAGATAGCAAATGAGGCTACCTATCTGTCTCTCTTTTTATGCACGTGTGTAGTGACCAAACTTTTTACTTGAAATTTAAATGGTTTTATTTGTTTATATATTTTTATTGTGACGCATAAAATGAAGTACCTATTTGAATTAAAAAGGCGCCATGAATGTTTCTTTGCGCATGTGTGACAAAGATAGTGTGGGTCTTTCATCTCTTCAATTATTTGTTTATTTTTTTGTTGACACTCGCACTCATAGGCTCCCCTAATCTATGTATAATTATTCTAAGCTGTTATTAGCTTATAGGTCAGTATGATAGGTAATACGACATTTTTTTATATACTTTCATTTGTTTATACTGCACGGGGACTAGGATACGAGTACCAGACTCTTACCTAGGTTATCTTTCGTTGGTAAATATTTTAGAAAGGTGTTTATCACAATGATAAAGTAAAAAGATATCGAGTGGCTAGTAAACGTTTTCTTATTTTGCGAATCAATTATTACATAACTATTAATGTCTATAGTTATTATATTTATAAGTATGTACCGAATAGTTTGAATGTCGTTGCAACAGACTATGTGAAGGCAGGTGCACCTTCGAACGTACTGGTTTAGTAACTTCTGCGAGCCAAAAGTCAATGTGCTAAAATTGCGATACGTTTTCATTCTACATCATGAAATAAATTTATTATTGTAGAATAGATGATTTAGATTATAAATCGTTTTAAAAAAGTGTTAATGTTTTATTTGCGTGGCATGTCACGTTTTAATTATAAAATCATTAAGTATAACGTATATAAGTACCTTTATACATACTTATATACACCTACATGATTATGACAGCTTATGTAAATGTCATTTTGCTTACGTTAAAGAATAAATTATGCAAGTGTCTTAGGTCATCGAAATACAATGCTCAGTGACCTTTATTGAATTTACTCTATAAAAGTCTTCGAATCCATAGACCTAATGGTCATTGTAACTTTGAAGATATTTTTTTTACTCATTATTTTATAATTCTATGCAAATATCAGTGGAATTCTGTCAGATTGTAAAATAATACGCATAAAACGCAAATAAATTAAATATTATTACCAAGGTTTCTACTATGTATGTTTAAATAATTATTAAGTTAGTAAATAAATTCTTTCATTGTATTTTTTTCCAATTTCACACTCAATTAGCGGAGACGGTAGAGAGGACGTAGAGCTGAGACACTCCGTTTTCCTTTCCACCTGAATTCGCAACTTAAAGCCATGCTTTCTTATACCAAAGCGGAAAAACAAAACCATTTAAATATAATCATTCGCCCGAGATCACTACAGCCTCTAATTGTAATTATTTATATAAATTTTGCCGCAGATTTGACTCCATTTTTCGTATGTCAGGTAAAATGTCAAAAAGGTGAGGGCCATCCTTACCTTACTAGCTTGTTTGTAAAATTAAAATAAACGACGATGACTAATGTCAATCGGTCACAAATCGAAAAGTACAACAAATTGGCAACGGTTGAACAACATATAGTTTGTATATGACATTTTAGTATATAATATTATGGTAATATATTATAATATATTTTTTTATAATATATATACATATTGAGCTAAGCCTAAACTAAAGTATGCTTAATCTAAATCTATTTGTTGCGAACAAGAGCTCAATTTTGACAACATATTACAATAAGAGCATGATTCATGCATTATTGTAAAATATTTTGCCTCACGATGTCGTTATGCCATATCAATATATTGCGCGACCAATTTTCGACATTCATTCATATAAACAAGCTATTAATGGTATCCATTAATAAAAATATTTAATTGGTTTAAATTGTTCGTAGCAATAATTGTAATGTTTTTTATTCTGTCAGTCTCGGAATTTTTTTTAAGTAACCACTTATATAAAAATTGTCTACAAGTTATAGATAGACTGAAGAATAGGGTTTTTAAACACAAATATACGATTATGTTAAGACAATTTAACAACAATATTCAAATAAGATCAGTCGAGTGATAACGCTTCAAGTAACAATTCATAAAGATCACTATGGCAACGTTCGCGAGGCCCGCAGGCGCCTCCCTTCATCTATACATATATACAGGGTGGAATTGTCAGCGCCACTTTAAATGAAACCACAGTTTTAACTACTCTATAAAAGCCTAATATAATTCGGAAAAAAAAATAATTCTCAAAAATGAAAAAGTTTTTTTTTCAAACAAAATAAATAATAAAATTATCGTTTTAAAATAAAACGCCATTTGTAAAGTATAACATAGGCACGCACACACTTACCCGTCAAAGCGGCAACGTCGCATACGTATGAGTGCGTGACACGAAATACAGGTATGGATAAAAATCGTGAAATGAAAAAAAAATCCTACGTCCAAACCGTTGAGGTGCCTTGATTATTTTTTTTAATTCTGGGTTTGAAAAATTGTACCCTATATGCAGTTTCAGTTAAAGAAGCGCTGCCTCTTCCACCCTGTATATTTGTACAATTTTAGCTTAACCGTATATTTACTGCATCAACAATATCCACTAATTTAAATGTAACTGATATATTTTAAAAATGCAGTAATTAAATAAAGTGTCTACGAATGAGGTAACTGTGGCATAGGGGCAAACGTTCCACGTCCACCTGCTTGGAACACGTTACTGCAGATGCAACTGTATAATAAATGTAATATTAATCTTGTAACTTAAAGAATGTGAAAGGTAAGTACGTACAAATATGTTTAATAAAGCAATTAAGTAGTTAAAAAACCTTTATAAATAATTTTCGCAATTCTGTAAAAGTATATTGATTGATATTGTATTTCAACAAACATATAGGTGCATATGTATATATTTGAATTTTTTTACGCTTTATCCCATTTGTAGCAGGATAGGCATATATAAATGAAAAATATCATTACGAACTTCGTGAAAAGCTTTAAAAAAAATTATACAGCAAATGGTAGAGAAATATTCTCGCTTGGAAACTGAAAATTATTATTATACTAAAATTATGAAGACTAACCACCACACCACATAACTAAAACAGATTTAATTATCTGTAGAAATTGATGGCAGAATTTAATTAGAATTAGGAAAATAATTATAATTAAATTGTTTTAATTTCCCATTCTCGTAACACAAAAACGCAGTGACTCAAATTTTGGTGCAGAACGGAGTGTCTTCATACAAGATTGTCCTTGCCTACCACTTGTAGTTGCAGCAAGTTGCAATCACAACGGATGGTTCGTGGAAGTAGCATTACAACTTACCGGGCCATAAAGCCCACGCAAACGAAGTTGCGAGCAGCCAATAGTTTAATAATAATCCGATAAATTTCTACTAATTGATCTCTAGCCAAATGACGTAAGCGATAAACATTTATTAAATTGTTTTCATAGACTCTAGAGTATTAAAAATCGATACCAAATTCCAACTCGTGCTTAGTAATTATAATTTTCTCTTTTCAAAAATAACATCTTAGCAAGAAGGATTCCTTGTTTCCTAGAATTATCGGAATGGTAAATGTGAAAAAGTTGGTAACCTGAGGCGGCGGACGGCGGCGGACGGCAGGAGGTGGCGCGTGCTAGAGGATTCCGAGAATTTTAACACCGGTTCAACACAACTTACTAATGACGAATCACGGCCCGAGGCTGTCATTGTTTGTTACGATTCTACCTTTCTTATCTTCGAGACTTGCGTATTATAGCCTATCTTTAAATATTATTATTAGTAGGCAATTATTACATATGGATTCTTTATCTTGATTTTCATTTAATGTCATGCTTACTTTTATTAAAAATATATAAAACACAATAGAGTTTTACAAAATCTTATATATTATAACGATAGATTTATAAATTAAATCTTTCGGATATGCCAACAGGTGGTCTGATAAACTTGCAATAATTAAAATCTGCAATAATGCAAGTTGCTGCTTTCAAATCCATTATAATTTCAATATTGTTTAAACTACGAGCATTCAGAGAGAATGCTTTAAATGAAAGGATTACTCTTACTCCTCTTCTATATACCCAAACTTTAAAATTACCATTATCTACTAAATATATGTATGTTTAATATTTTTATAATATAAAGGCTGGAATTATATACTTGTAGGTAACCTGTGTATGATAATACCGTAAAAAACGTTTTTGTTAAGCTTTATCAACTAATGTTGAAAATAAAATTCTCAGTAAATATGTATGGGCAACTAGACGTTGGAAACCAAAAACAAAACGTGTACTGATTTTATTAACAACATTAATTATTTGATTAGGTATATTATCAAATATTATTATAATTATTATCTATAACACCTCGACGCATATCAATGGAAAATAAATGAAGCAGGCAATTATTCAGTTCCATGTGCAGAATAACCACATGTTAAATAATATATACCTGCATACATATTATGTTTATCTTGAAATTACCTAAGTGTACTTTATCATATTTTTTTTAAAGAGTAAAATATTTTTTTCTTATTTAATAAGACAATTTATGATTTAATGGTTTAAGTAAATATAACATATTTACATAAAAAATTACCTATTGTGTTCTTTTTTTGAACTTGAAGCAAAACATGAAGTTAGATTACAGTGCGAATTTTGTTCCACATTATATCTAATATTTTATTATATTTGCTATCTTTTATCATAACTTATCATTATCAGCTTATAAAGTGTATTTATTTCTAGAATCACATGAAGCAGAAATTGTAAATAATTTTTATCTGAATATAAGTTGCGAATATGAAGTAAAGGACAAAATGTTTTTAATTGAAACGGTGTCTGTACTTGGAAAATATTTTAAAAAAATTTAGTGGGAACCTTTATTAACACAATAGAACCCAAAAAAAAATTTAAAATTTGTGTCTGTTTGTCTGTGCGTTTGTTTTCGCTAATCTCAGAATCGGCTTAACCGATTTGGATGCGGTTTTCACTATTGGATTCTGGCAAGCTCCCGAAAACATCTTTCTGATTCATCATTATGTTATTCAGTAGATATAAAACAGCCTTTACCGGTCGTACCTAAGACTCAGGATAATAATAAAATACCACAAGCTGTGATAGAATATTCTTTTTATAAGATGAAATTTGTGTAGGTGTAAAGAATGCATATCGGAAGCAGGAACTCCTCCCCAAATTCGAGTGCTGGCAAATTACCAACGGTAATCCCAGCTTGCCTCTCTGTCACTTCGGGACTGTATTTGTGATGAAAGGGACATAAGCCAAATCTATTTACAGATGGTATCATTTCTCTAAAAAAATACGAAATTAAAGGTAGAACATGTTTTTAGAATTTACGCACTGTGTATGAATTGTAACATTAGCGTCCATATATTTTTAAAAGATCTGTAGAACTTCATACTATGCAAACAATAATTATCGTCATTGTATATTATAAGAGTAGCGAGAACGAATTCTTAGCTATTTATTTGGTCAAGTGGTGTTTGGAGTGGCTGACTCACGTATATTATTATCACAATTCGCACATACATAGCTTTAGGTATTTAATACATGAAAATGACGATATTCTCGGTATAAGTGTACAGGTGCTTTTTAATTCACTAATTAAAGTATAATTTAAATACGAATAACATCTAGGTGAAGTAATTCATTTTGCATTTTGTTTTTTGGGTATCGGATTTTTATAATGTGTAGAGTATTTTATTTTCAATTATTCTGTACAATTATTTTAAGTTTATTGTGATGTTTCCAATTTCAATTTCTGTTAGTTGTACCTATGTTTATTATTAATGTTTCCCTTCGTCTATGACGTCAACTCATATCATTGCCAAAATGAAGTGTTGTGGTATTTTTGTTCGTAGATATCATTTTTAACATGTCAATGTTTATAAAGTGAGGAAAATACACCAAAATTATATATATTATATAATTATATATCTACATATATAAAATCGAAAGGTCACTCACTCATCACGAAATCTCAGAAACTACATGTGCTAGGAATCTCAAATTTTGCATAGGAGTTACTTATAGGACGTAGGTGCTCGCTAAGACGGGAATTTGCAATATTCGACTTCTAAGGGGTTGTTTTTGGGGTTGACAGTTTGTATGAAACTTCGTTACTAATGACATTTGTCTTTGTCATTCGTTACTAAATGCTAGGAGTCTCAAATTTTGCATAGACGTCACTAGGACGTAGCCATGGAGACAGAAATTAATAATAACATAGTTCACGCGGGTGAAACCGCGAGCGGGCCGCTAGTATTATATATAGATATGTCCTTACCTTATTAGGAAAATTATTATTGCTTTCAAAATTAATAAATCAGTCAGTACATACTACATACCTACTGTTTCAAATATATTTTATACAATTATTTTATTTATTTATAAGTACGTATGTATATATACATACTTTTTATTCATATAAAAAATAGGCAGGTACGTGCTTTCCAAGAACTATTATATAGACATTTTATTTGGTTAAAATATGAAACATCACAAAACTGTAGGTAGATAGAGCAAAAATATAATAGGTACTTCACTGGTTTTCCCACCTCGTTATAATATAAAGAAAATATAATAAAATCAGCTACACGCTGTAACCCGCACACAGTAGGGTAGGCAGAGGGAACCTAGTGTTAACACTCCATTCCACACTTTCCGCCGTATTGCGTATTGAGTGGCGGACGTTAACTCCGCGCTTTGCCTCGACAACAGAGTGAAGAAATGAAAATATAAATTTTGAATAAGTAAATATTTCATTTCCTCGAGTGAGGATCGAACCCACAACAAGACGCGTTTACAGTCACACTTTGTGCCTCTGCGCCACGACTGGCCTCAATGATATTAGAGTCAATATAGTAAGAATCACTTTTTAAATAATATTTATCTTGCTTCCGTAAGATGTGTGTAAAATGTAAATGTAATATAAAAAAAAAATACATAATTTTTAATCTCACATTATCTTTTCAAAAACTTTATAAATATTTCATGAATCACCTTAAGAAGGTACTTCCGATAAAATATTTATATTATGTGTCCAAGACTTTCATTAAATTCCTTTGCGTTTGCGTGCCATTCATCGCTATCGATTAGTTTGGTATAAATAAGTAGGCGTTACGTAGCCGGTGTACAGAACACCTAACAAGGAGAGCTGTGGCGGGGCGCGGCCGAGAGCCCGTCGCAGCAGCGCGGGCCCGCATACTCGTATAGCGGTCAGGCCAGCCGCCAGCCAGCCGATGACCTGGTTGCGAGGGAAGCCCGACTGGAGTGGGGGAATCCTTGCTCGTTTCGAGGCTTTCGTTCGACGTACACCTATTAGTGGGACACTATACTCTCATTTTACATCTCATTTGCTTTAAATATACAAAAATAATCAATCACCAACTATCGGTAGATTGGCTGCTATTAGCTATTTCAGAGAATGAACGTTTTATTTCTAGAATATGTACCAATTTTGACATAATTATTATCTAATTGCTAAATCATCTTATGTAGGCAGAAACGCCATTCGTGTGAGTGTGTGTAGAATGTAGTAGATATTGTGTGTTCATTTCAACGCTCGCCACCAAGACGGGTTTCCCGCCCACGCGACTCTATGGCGCCTGACCGGACCAGCAATTTACTCGATAGCTACAATTCTAATCGTTTGTTTTTATTTATTATACGTTACAATGATTTTTATAATTACTTAATAGTAACTTTTCGTTTATTCATTTTAATTATTCGAAATGTCTCAGAATTTCTAAGAAATAGAGTATTGGGTCACGACATTACGTAGTTATTTATTTTTTCAATTGCGATATGGGAAAGCCATCACCCCCGTGGCATGCTCAAGGCCGCGTGATGACGTAGCACGCCAGCAACAGGCGGAGAGCGTCGAAAGAAACAACGCAACAAGTGCTCCGCGCCCAGGCGCCCCCGCTCTCGTGCGCGCTATATCTTCATTGAGATACCAATGTTATTTTTATAAAGTAATTAGCTCATTTGGTTTTACGAAGCCAACTTTAACATTTATATATGAATATTAATACAAGCCTAATTTATTACCATAACTTCCCAGCCCTTATATCAGATAGAGATACCTAATTATACTTTTGATAAAAAAATATATTTCTGACGATATAACCTACTTTTCGTGTTGTATAGAAATTGAATTTAAATGAGTGTGAATATAGTAGGTATCAGTGTTCCGTGTATCACTAGTTTCCTGAGCAAGAATCGAGCGGCTGCTCGCTATCGACATAGCGCGTGCGTCATCGCCTCCGCACAACTGATAAGCGCCTTGAATTATCATTGCAAATAATGTTTATACATTCATATCTGACTTGAGTACTGAGGAGTTCCTCCACTGTTGCTTATCATCATACAATTTATTAACTAAATATTTAGATTAATATCCACAGTGACGCGGCCTTATTTGTCTTTCAGCAAAATAAGTAATGAACTAACAGTTTGATAAAGAGGTCTTAGCGATAGCGAGTTCATATGATAATTTAAATATAGGAAAATACCAGCACTTTATACAACTTCGAGCTATAAACAATATTTTATATATATATTACAAATACAATCCTGTGCAATAATAATAACCAGTATGGGAATGACTTATTTACCATTCACTGCATGGTGTAGGTCTCTTATTAAGCCTAATTTCTCCACATTAATAGATGTGTCCGAATTTTTTTGTCCAATCGAGATATTAAGATTTAATGAAGTATACAAAATCTTCGTCAAAATCAGTCGTTTAACACATTATACAGAGAATGTAAAATGAACAGTGGCACATAAAGCCAATACCCGTTCTAGCCGAGCGCAACCGTTACGAAATCACTGCTGCATTAAAATTATATGATTAAGGCAACCAATACTCATAAATAATTGCTGTATCTTAAGATCTCGTTTTTTCTTATCATAAATAATAGTTGAGGTTTAAAGTTGTTATTGCTGAAAATGATTACAGCGAATAATACAATCGCGTCATAAACAGAACATTTTAAATATGTACCAAACAACACGAACAGGAAATTTATATCGAATAAGTAGGTACTTATTTTGCATAATTGTATAGAAAATCCGTAAAAGATGGCACTGTAATCGTAGTGTTAAAGTCCGTGCATAGATACGTATAAATAGATTACAACGAGCGACCGATCCGGTTGCGGAGAAGGAACGAGATAGATAGACGCGCCATGAATCACTTCTTACAGCGAGCGTCGGGCCGCGGGTGTACGCTGTGGGTGTACACTGTACGTGTACAGTCAGAGAGGCGGCCGGAGAGACCGCGGGGGGTGGGGGTGGGGGCGCGGGCGGGGGGCAGCGGCGCGCGGGGTCCGGGGGGCGGGGGTTGCCTACGGCCGAACGGAACGGAGCGATACGAGCCGACGACAAAGTACAACTAAAAACAGTTGAACAGCCAGTCGCGGCGCGGTAACGTGCGTCGCTCGCTCCTCCTGTGCATGCAGCCGAAATACATTCACGCTGCAAGCTCCACTGTGAAATAGGAAATTACGTACACATCACTAATTATCATAAGTGAAAAGAATAGCGCTCCTCTGCCCAAGTGTAGTGACCAGTGACCAGTGACCAGTGACACGAGTGTGACGGTGCGAGAGTGTACGCGAGTGTGTGTGTCGTGGCGTGGATCGCGCAATTATTAACGATGATTCACTTGCGCGCGGGTGAAATGCAGCCTATCGGACTTGTTGACATATGTTCGGGAGAAGTAAACAAATGATACCGAGGATACTTTTTATATAATGGTGGATTGATTCAATACTCCGCGGCCGGTAAGACATGTTTCCTTGCTCAGTCTTTCGATATTGCAAGCTATTTACCACGTTCTGTGTTTGTTTTCACACAAGAATTGTGTCCGATCGATGGACAGCTGAGGAAGTAGACCCCTTGAAATTAGGCCTAACATTATATATTTACTTCTTATTCTTTAATAGTTTTTTATAATCTTCATAAAATCTTATCTTCTATTTTTATATAATAAGTACCATATTAAAGATAAACAACGCAAAGAGTGACCTTGAAATAAATATAAGGTTTAATAAATAGTCGAAAATATTTTATTTGCAAAACATAAACGTTAGTTACTAATTTTATTTACAAAACATAAACGTTAGTTTTTTTAATAAACTTTCTAACTTTATTCACATCAGACATATTTTTTTTCATTGAGAAATATAAAGAGTTTGTCAAAAAATATAAAAAGAAATTGTATTTCTACACGAATTCTACATTACAATACTAATATACATATAGTTGAACAATATTTGGTATGAAAAAAATATAATGAATATTTTAAGAAATTATTATTTTTTGGGTTCTCCATATTGTCTTGAGCAGGATCGCAGGTATACAAACCGTTTTTACATAAAATACGATAAATGGAATAAATAATAAGTAGGAGCAAAACAGGCTGGCGGCAGACACAGGCGTCGCCAGGGCCGCCTGGCTTGGCGCCAGGCCGGCGGGCGGCGGCCGACCATCGGGATTCCTTTGTCTCTAATATATCTTTGGTTCTCTATAACACCCTAGAACCAGTTAACTGCATATTCCGTAGCGCATTCAAATATTTTACTCTATGATGGTCTGAGATGTAGTTATAAAATAAACATATTTGATATATGTAAGCTATAAAGTGTTTAATTTGGTCTATATTCTTTGAATAAGGTACACGGCACAATCACGCTCTACTCTTTAATAAGCCACGCACACTCGCTCAGCTCAGGCGACATGTCGTTACACCGATCCGAGCACAGAGCAATCAGGTACATTAGTGTGCGTAATGCGTACTGCGCTTATTTGCCCGTTCGCTATAAACGAGCGGAGCGGCTCGCTTGTCTCCGGTTCTCAGAAATTGTAACGCCTTCTTGGAACGCAGCAACGCAGCCCTCCACAAATGCCTCGAGTGAGCGCGAAGCGAGGTCGTCACTCCACTACAAGTATTTGGATTGTAGCTAAATGAACACCCACACTTGCATAACCACATCTCTCGCTCGCTGTACGTTTGAAGCGCTTATAATATTTAATATCAAATATATGAAAAATTCATAATATAAAAATGACGAAATTACTTTAATTATTTTTGTATAAAATATAATTTGATCCCATCTTCCAACTTTATTAATATGAGCTTAAATTTGAAAATCTCTTAGTTCTTACTGATTTGCGAAACAATTGAAATGCATCATGTGGTATTGTTATTTATTTAGAAGCCGAGAAGTTAAAAATAAAATACTGAGATTCAAAGATGGGGAGATCCTCGTTTGCGAGGCGCAAGTTCGGCTTACGTCATAATGATGTCACATCGTACTATTAGACATAACATAGAGCAGCACATGCGCGTTGCGTCAACAGCAGCAACATTATGTCCGTATTTATGTACTTTGTTCGTGAATTAATTATTAATTTTATGTTTTTTATTGACGATTAACTTAGAAATATATTTAACGTTAGTTGCAGAGAGGATAATTATGATTATATGCAAACAATCTCATACGAGCTTGGCAAGACACAATGACATACATTAATCAAGACACGTCTTTGCTTTTACCAGTCGCTAAACCAGTTAATATATAAAGTATTTCAATTAAAATTAAGAATAAAATTTTAAGCCCAAATTAATATGAAATCCATAATAAGAATTTTACGACGAATTTCAACAAGGTCATTATTAATTTCAAACTTGTAAATAAAAAAAAATATTGAAAGCGTTAGATTGCACTTTTCAAATATCTAGAACTAAATAGGATATATAGCAAATAGTAGCTTGTTTTTATAACCACAGATTGCTCCAAAATACGTATATTAAACGTCGCAAGGTAAAGAAATATTGCAGTTTATCAATTAACGCAAATACTAACAGTTATTTCTAATATTTGCTTTAATACATGGTTTTCTGGTACTATAAAATCATATTTAGAAAATCCGAAAAATTCTATTGTGAAAGTTGACAACATAATAGTGTTTTTTAATTATATTCTCTGCCTGCTTCGAAATAAGGAAGATGTGAAAAAATGAACAACATTAGGACATGTAATCAACTGTACAATCAATAGGTACATAAATTCTCCTTTTCACGAAATTATATTGCGCGAATTTAAATGATGTGTTTGTTCTTTCAGGATAAAGTTATGCAAGCATGTAATAAACACGTTTATAAAAAAAATACATTAATAAAAACGAAAAACTTAAAAATATGCCACTAAATTGCTTGTTTTCTGTTAAAAAATATTTATTTGAAAAATTAGAACTCCTGTTTTTCTATTGAAAAAAGATATATGTGTACAGAAATGAACGCAACAAATAACTTTAATGCATAACTCTATAACTAATATTTCATCTATTTTTAAAATAATATATAGCACACTTGCCTAATAAATAGCACAAACTTGCTAACATTAGCTAAGTTGTTCAGCGGACCCGTACGTTTTTAAATAAGAGAGGTATTTTATTTTACTTTAAATAAAATTGTCCTTGCTTTTAGCATAAGATATTACTTTTTCTAATTTAATTGGAAAGATAAAACGATAGTATCAATAATTAAAAATATGTTGTTCCAGGTATAAACGTCGCGTATAAGGATGCCGCTAACTCAAGAAAAACGTTTAGATACTAATTTTTCTAATAACAATGATCACAGCTATTTACACAAAAAGTTTAAAAAAATGGCATCTACATTATCGCCACTTCCAAATAATTCGATTAAAGGAGAAGAAAGCAGTCAGAAAGAAACAAGCATTACACATGTAGCGAGTAGTCATACAATTACAAATAGAAGTATTGCAGCAGCTCATCCTGAAATAGAAAAGATTAAAGATAAATATGATAGGCAAAACATAGAAATGGAGAAACATGTACAAACTAATTATAACGATGAAAACATTAGATTTAGCGATGTAAATAATTTAGTTCAAATTTCTGGTAAAACCAGTTTTTCTGAAGAATTTTTAAATAAGACTGAAATCCTTGAAAATGATTTTATAAAAGAAACTTACAGTGGGGGTTCCGGGCGGTATGTTTGCCCATATTGTAAAATATCATGTGCCAAACCTTCAGTTTTACAAAAACATATCAGAGCTCATACTAATGAGCGACCGTATCCTTGCATACCTTGTGGATTTGCTTTTAAAACCAAGTCAAATTTATATAAGCATCGTAGATCAAGGACACACGCTTTAAGATCACAAGGAGGAGACGTAGCTACAACAATAAATGAAGAAGATTTATCTGGTGGTTCAGAAAGTGACACATCGATACCACCTACTTCGATATCTGATGCTGGTTCAGATGCTTCTATAATTCGTTTAGAAAATAACAGATGTAATGAATTTTCCTCACCTGAATTACCAAGTGATAATGCATCTGTAAGTACCGTTTGTTCGTCAACAGACAACAAGAAATCTAAAGCGTTGATTTACAAACCCAAATTTAGAGCTGCATTTTATCAACCAAGTGAAGAAAAAGATAAGATAAAGAAATCTATTTCCCAAAATGCAGATTTTCTTACGGAACATATCTCGAAAATTATATCAGATAATGAAGCCATTGTTGATGTCATTGAGACTCCTTTACAAAAAAAATATGGTAAAATTAAGCAGATAGCCGAAAAGAACAAAATGTTTTTAAGCGATGTAGAGATTAAATCTGAAATTACTCCATTAAATTTAACGAAACAGACTTACGAAACTGATAATAACATATTAAGGAAGCGGTCACATTCAGAAAGCTTCGCTCAACTTGTTGAAGACCATAAACATCCCCTAAATCCTGAGGGTTCAATAATAAAAGATCTTTTGCTTAAAACAAAAGCCAATGGACTTAACTCTTTAACAAATGAATTAGCTGATGGATTAGGAACTCTATATGTTTGCCCCCTATGTCAAATAGTTTATAGAAGTGCTGATAATTTAGATATACATAGATTGTACTATTGTAAGGGAAACATAAGTAACAATTCAACATTATCTCATAAGGATTTGAAAAATGTAAGACCTGAAAACATGTATGTAAGAAGTAATTCTATTAATGTTCGCTTACCAGAAAATCCAATGAGCCCTTCTCCCAGAATGAACATAGCTACAAAATCACCACCCCTTAAAAACAAGCCGGATAATTTAGTGATTATGAAGCCAGAATGTAATGACATAATTGCCCCATTGCCATCCCCAGGCCCGCTTCTTGGGAATACAAGACTCGTAGATACTAGGATTCCATCAGAGTTTAATAAGAAGACTGAAAGCTTAAAGCTTAAATCCAAAGAATCTAGCCCAAAACGGAGACTTGATAGCAGAGACACTTATAGTCCAAGATTAATGGATAATAGCTCGCCTCGTACAAATGATTTATACTCACAACCAAAACTTAGATGCATGGAAGTTAATTCAGTAGCATTAAGATCTATGGAGGAAATTTCACCACACATTAGACATAATTCTACTTCGCTACAAATGTTTGGCGGAGAGGTAAAAATAGTCGACCATTTGGGTAGTACAACAACATTACGTATAGAACCAAGCAAAACGCAATTATCTCCTATTTTAATACATCAAAATCTCTCGCCTTCAAAGTATGCAAATGATTCTGAGGCGAGTAGTGTCGTTGTAAGATCAGGGTTACATTCTGGTGGTACTATTGTTCATAATCCACCTACACCAAAGGAATTAATTTCGACCCCGCAAAATCAAACTCCTAGAGCACCTGTATCAACACCGAATCCTCAGAGTGCAAACTTGATAGGCATTCATGATATAACGCACTTCCAGTTTCCACCTCTTAGTGCTATAACAGCTTATAACCCCTTAACTTTACCTCCTCTAAGTCCGACGTCTTCTCCAAATGGCGCTACAACTATATTGCACGGTGGAAAATTAATACCTCATGTGCCTGGTATACCAGGTCCAAATACGCCCGGTTTATATATGGGGAATCCGAGTTCACAAATAAAAAATAATGACAGCTATAAAAATACAATAAAGGCTACATATGAGAACCTCCAAGAAAATATATCGTATAATATACACTCAACTAAAGGATCGTCAGTTATAAACTATGACAGAATCCTTCACACCAGAAGTCCAAACATGAAGTCACATCCAGATATAGAAAGAATTAACTCTCAAAAGAATTATGGTCCGGAAGTTCAGAACAGCTCTACTGTTCCAATTATTAGGATAAAACATATAGATGAGCCTATCTCAGGGAAAACCTTTTTAATAAATAATACAAGGACGACGGTGCGTAGTGATGGAAGTGTTAAACGAAATGCTGATAGTCTATCCAGAACCCCGGTTTTAAAAGAGAATACGAATTATTTGTCAAGTAAAGCAAAAAATAAAGATGCTAATTTAAATCTTTCTTCCAAAATTGTAGATATTAAGTCTGAAAATGAAATTAAAAATTTTAATTTCGAAAATTTAATAACTAAATCTGAGATCTATAATAATCAAATTCAAAGTTCTACGGAGGTCCAAAAAAATTGTAATGAACAAGAAATTGAAACTTCTGTCTCCATTCAAAATGAGAGATCTGAGACATCTTATTTTCAAAAAAATGTAGCCGCAAAGCCTGTTACAGAAGAACGAAAACCAAAATTTTTACGACCTTCTACTCTGCCACTAAAGCCAGGAACTTTCACTCCAAAGAGACATCACGGGATCACGCCGAATGCAAACACAATGCCTTTAGTGTCTCCAGAAACCCCCCGCCCGGCTAAAGCATACGGTCAACTTTACTTAAATGGCAATGCATATACCTATTTAGGTCTCAAATGCTCAACGAAAGTTTTTTACTGCACAATAAATCGGCCACAGCCGACATATGTACCGAATCAACATTTTCTGTCCATGTACAGTAATTGGCAGGTAATTATAATTGAGCTATTGAATGGTGATCATGTAGTGTTATTGTTAAATGTGTAGTAAGTGCATGAATATGTTTACAGTTATTATCTGAGCTGACGCCAGACCCGCTGGGACTGTCAGCATCGTCTGCTATGTCTTTATATGACTCACGTCATCGACCGCAAAACGTGGCCGTCGCTGTGATTAAACAGGATCTCATATTGACTCATTCATCGCAATGGAATAAAAATTCGAAGGACGGCAAACAGGTATAAATAAACTCAGGCTAGATTTATATTATTATAAATTGCTTATAATTATTATACAAATAGTATTTACATATTAAAATAGAAAAGTAATGTTCGCCCGTTCATTCACTTGTTTTCGTATTTATTGTGTACTACAATCCTACTACTTATTGTCGTTTATCCTCTAATTAAATCATGAAGTAGTAACCTGTCCTACTTTAGTGGCCTTTTATGTAATATCGATTAGATACAGGTGGAAGTGTCAGCACCACAGTTTTAACTACTCTATAAAAGCCTAATACAATTTAATTTTTTTTTCCCAAAAGTGAAAAAGTTTTTATTCAAATAAAATAAATAATAAAATTATCTTTGTAAAATAAAATCCCATTTGTAAGGACGACGCACGCACACATAAACCTACCAAAAGGACACCGCCGCACACACCTTATTCCGAAATCGAGTCGTAGGTATTGGCGATAAAGTTCAAAGTTGTTTAACCTCTAGTAGTATTTTTGTAGTACTAAGTGTTTACGTTATTGGTATCTATGCGTAGTTGTGTCACACGAAATACAAGTGTGGATAAAAATCGTGAAATGAAAAAAAAAATCCTACGTTCAGACTGTTGAGACATCTTGATTAATTTCCTTAGGTATGGGTTTGAAATATTTTACCGTATATGCTGTTTTCATAAATGGTCGCTGACACTTCCCTCCTGTATATATATATATAGTGAAATCTTATTACTTCAATTATATGTTTGGACCTTATATATTACACAAAAATAGGTAGTGCAGTTCAGAGAAATATTTAATCGCGTCATCTATTTGATTTAATGATGTCGCGCATCATAAATAATTCTTATATATTATTATTATCACTTTAGTGAATAAAACTTGTCATGTCCGTCCGCCACTGATTAAAAATTATGCTATCATTTAATTTTCAACAAAATTGACTAGCTTGAAATTATTTACTACACACGACTTTTTAAGTGTTATATTACAATAAACATTTTAAATAACTTTATATTTAAGTTATCGTGTTTATCTATTCATAAGTAAATACATACGGTTTGTTGTTTACTTTTTATATTCATGATTTTACTGGCTCTTTTACATTTATTGTGATATGTATCTAATGTTTTGGTTATTTTATTTTTTGGATTTCAGACTTTACAGCTAATAGATGCAAAAAAATCGGAAGACTTGAAAAACGCTGAAAATCAAGCAATACCTAAAAAAGAGTTGGCAGGAGGTTTCGAAAGTAATGAAGAATATACGTATGTTCGTGGACGTGGTAGAGGACGCTATGTATGTTCGGAATGTGGAATTCGTTGTAAGAAACCGTCTATGTTGAAGAAACACATTCGAACACACACCGACGTGCGGCCTTACACTTGCATACATTGCGTTTTTAGGTAATTATTTCAAATCTTGATTGCTTTCATGTTATAAGTCGTGTTTGTATGTCATCATAATAATTAATATTTTAAATTTTCAGTTTTAAAACAAAAGGCAACTTAACAAAACATATGAAAAGTAAAGCTCATTATAAAAAATGCTGCGAACTAGGCATAAACCCGAACGAGGGCAGCGACATGGATGGCCCTGAAATGGCACAATGCTCAGGCGAAACGGATGATGACACGGATTCTGAAGGAGATGAGGGAAACGAGGGGGAAACTGAATCAAGTGGTAAGCTGTCGATATTGTTGTCTTTGAATCACACGCTTTGTTATATATCGATGGGTTATGTAAACTTTGTATTGATTGTTCCAGATACAGAAACTTGCAAGTCTCGTTTACCGGAACATGAAGCTGCCCACTGTTTGTTATCCTTGGGTAGCACGCGACCAGCAACATCTGCTACACCGGGTCTCATAACGAGTGCGCGACCGACTACCTATCCATATACTCCTATGTTACTAGACAGTATGGCGGATATTACTTCCGAGACAGTACAAGTTGTACAGACTCCAGTGATAGATACTAGGATGGATGTCGATAACGAACCAATGGACCTAAGCAAAAACGAATTAAAAACTCCTTCAAGCGCAGGTTTAGCAGAGATACCCACTGCACGCGAATCAAGTGTATTGGCGTCGTTGGCGTCCAATACCGCCAAATTACCGCAACATCAAAGTCAGTGGGTGAATGGGGAGCCAATGTTACATACATATTTAACTGAACGAGCCCTTTTAGACACAAAAATTAAACAAAGTCAGTTTACTAGCAACGCTAAATTAAGAAAAATTGAACTAGAAAATTCTCTGTATTCAGAGGAGGGGGGCGATAAGAATAATAAAAGTTCCAATTCGTTAACCACTACATGTAATAACAATTTAAAAGTGACCAATGCTAATGATGCTGTAAATTCTAACACTCATAAAGATGATAATATTTACCATGAACATTCGCAAAATTCGACCAACAGCGACACAAGATCACGAACTCCTGGCAATTCTGAAAACGCTAAGCATGTAGTATCAGAATATTTAAAACAGGCTCGAATAATGAAAACTCTCGATGACCCTATACCAAATCATCCCGATTTGTCGAGCGACGATAGTAATAGCGGCAAAGTTATGGAAGATAAAACTAAAATGGACGACTTCGATAGTGATAACATGAAATTGGCGCCTTCAGAATATGATTCTGTTGCACCCAAAGTAGTCATCGGGGTTGGGGGCGTAGCTTTTAAAGTCACTAAAGGCAAAGATTTTGAAGGTATGCCCTATTCACCTGGAAAATTGATGGAAGACGGGCGCAGAGTTTGTGACTTTTGTAACAAGACATTTACTAAGCCATCTCAGTTAAGACTGCATTTAAACATACATTATATGGAACGGCCGTTTAGATGTAGCGTATGCGCCGTCAGCTTCCGTACCAGGGGGCATCTTCAAAAGCACGAACGTTCTGGCTCTCACCATAATAAAGTGTCGATGACATCTACATTTGGTGCAGCGACGTCGTTTAATCCACGTCCATTCCGTTGTTCTGATTGCAACATTGCTTTCAGAATACACGGGCACTTGGCAAAACACCTACGAAGCAAAATGCATGTTATGCGGCTCGAGTGTTTATTTAAACTGCCATTTGGTACTTTTACGGAGATTGAGCGAGCTGGCCTAAGTTTAACAGATATTGATACAACAGATTGCGCCAGCTCGTTGGCCAGTTTACAGTCTCTAGCAAGAAAACTCCATGAAAAAGATCCTACGAAGTTAGAATACCGGGAGCCCAGCGCAGGTCCGGCACTGCCCCCGGCGGGCAGAGACTCATCCGAGGACGAAGACGCTGTGATCTCTGATAAAACTTGTGACAGTGTTAAAGATACTGAGATAAAAACTATTGAAAATTGTGAAAATCAAGAAACAAACAGACAAGTTAACTATAGTGCCACAGATAATTAGTGCCAAAATTAAACTAAGTAGAATATTTTTATGTGCAATTTTGTTTTTATTATTAATTTAAGATGTAATTATTCATATTGGGGTTTAACTCAGATGTGTGTGAAAACAAAATGATGCGCTTTAATTATATACATATTTGTATTTTATGTTATATATTGTGGTTCTGGAGACTATCATGTAAATATCTCAAATTGAATTAATTTTAATATTGTTATATTGCTTCCAGTATAAGGCTTACATATTATTACTTATAGCTCTAAATAGAATCTATGAGGATATTGTTAAGTGTTCTTGGATTTGAGGCAAAAATTGGGTTAGGACTTTCCTTTATGTCATTCAAACGTTAGAAATATGTGGTCCACGATTAAGATAAAGCTTGAAATATCAATGAAACATATTACATTTTAAAAGTGTACTACTATAGTAATTACTCTTTTGTATGTATTTTTATAAAATATATACTACATTTTATTTACACTGAAAAACTACTACTTCCAAAAATCCTTTAAAGTATCTTTTAATGTAATTGGCATATCAACTTCCATAAACGAAATTAAGATATTTTGAAGAGTCTTCCATATCAAAAAAAATAGTACTTGTGCTAGATATTTGTTTTATACTAGTTACTCTTCATTTGGGTAAATATTTGACTAATGTAATTACATCTTAAGCTGACTAATGACTTGCATACAGTTTTATCTCTTTAATAGAAATATTATATATACATAATGTTAGGCCTAATAAGTTTTATATAACTTTACATACTTATTACATTGTAAGAATAACATATTTTTGTAGTTACATATTCTTTTTTTATATTCATAATCGTATTTATTCAAAATTTTGTAATAGTTATAAAATAGGCTATATTGTAAAATGTTACAATTTATTCCTGGGTTAATTGTATTTTCTGTTATAACCATTGTATGAGTATTCACAAATACTATTTATATTCCAAATTACTAATCTACAAAAGAGAATGTATCTGTTATTTGAGTGTGTTATAATCTATAAATGGAAACACATATCATTGCTCTATCTTAGTGTCATTACTGTTTTACAAGCATTGTAACATATTATCTAATAATACTTTTATTAGCATAGCTAATAACTAGTTCTTTTTTATTTCAAATGTTCTTACATAATACATGTATGACGTAAGCATGTTAAATTAAGCAACATAAATGAAATCTTGCTCTGTAGTTTGTACACACAAAAGGAAAAAGGGTGAAAAGAATTACAAGTCAAATATTTGCCCATTTATTGTTTTTACTATACATTATATGGATGAATATTTTATATAGATAAGATTAAAGTAATTGTAAAATTATAATGTTTATTTTTATTTTCTTCATATCACCGAGCATCGAAGACAACCACTGAATTTTTCAGTTAAAGAAATTTTAAACAATATAAAAGCATGCAAAAGCATATTCAGGTGAACTTGACATAAATATATTTTTATAATAAGTACATATAGATAATTCGCCGTGGCGTAGCGACAGGCGCCTAATTACAGGCGTTTTTTGGTTCGATTCCCACTCTAAGCAATGAATTCATTTTCTCACTTGGGTAAGAAGACAAAGCCCAGCAATGAGTCCTGCCACTCAACACGCAATGTCCAGAATGTGTGAAGTATCTTAATACAAAGTTCCTTCCCATCTAACTTGCTAACTGGGGAATTTAGCTTTAAGCTAAAAAAGTATATGTAGTATTTATTTTGTTATAATTTATTTGCATAATAGAAAATAATATTTAAAAAAGCTGAGAGAAAAAAGAAAGAAAAGAGTGTAGGCATACAAAAACTGCATGGGAAACTGCAAAACTGGATTCTGATCAACCGTTAATATCATGGTGGTATTGCTTTTAATCTAAAATGTCTATTTTATGTAGATTAGATAAATACACAATGCGCACATCTATATATACGTGAAAAAAAAAATTGTACACCTTAAGAAAACTACAGGGATGGACAACTGTGAAATTTGGCTAGGTTATTGTTTATAGAGGACTGCATTATGAGTTATTCATCCATTAGTTGCACACATACTTAATGCAAATTTAACACTTATGTGATTTTCTCATGGTTACCATTGTCAGAAATTGACAAAATTAAAATGGCACCACACAATAAAAAAAGAATCATCCAAATCCATTCACTCAGACAAAAGTTTTGAGGTAACAAACATTAAAAAAAGAAAAGTTAGAGAAAGAGTCATAAAAATTAGAGAAATTAAAAGTGGAAAATATAAGTAATATTAAGTTTCACATAAGAGAAATAATATATAAGATTTCAAAAGTAATGGCACGCTCGAAACACCAAATATCAATTCAATTTAAAAACTGTGGTGATTGCTTGTTATTTAAAACAAATATTAAACTTGTAAGCATGCCATGTGGTAAAAGTGGAGTATCAAATTCCAATTACTGAAAATCAATATAAGACTTAAGAGTACATTACATGGAATGTTTATGGGAACTTCAAGAAATATGATTACTCCTTATTTCTATCTAGGGGAATAAGGGTTATAGTTACCACACTACTATATAGTTCCTACACTATTGAATTTCCAACTTAATGTTATATATCTAAGATAGGAACTGAAATAATAGTATTTCAGTTAGTCAGTTCGACACAATCTAAATATTTGCTTTAACCATATAGATTTTTTTTTCTAAAATCATAATTTTTATGTTTGTTGTTTGTATGTCAATTTTGATCTGTTTTTAAGATCTTTATATTCAACTTTATGTAAGTTCAAGGTACATCATAAAATATTTTTAAAAGGATACATCTTTTTGTTCGTTTCTTGTACATAATCCGGTAACCGCATTCTCTACATCTTATGGGGTCTCTTGGTTTTATTTCATTTTCTCTATGGCATTCTGAAAATAAGCATAAAGTGAGTGATATTTTTGCATGTAATAGATAATCGAAGTTTAACATACTAATGTATAGTTAATGTTATGGTTATACTAACTCCAAAAACAATGAAATATTTCATTTATGAATTGTAATAATCATGTACATTACATACCGCCACATACGTAGATCATAGGTACTTTAGCGACTGAAGAACCTTCTTTGTTACTAGTGTCGGCCATTTTAAATCAGTATTTAGTATTTTCAAATATTTTACCAAAGAAAAAACAACATGTGAACCAAAAATTAGAAAACGTCGATTTATAAAAGCACACTGAAGTTGGAAGTCGCTTGACGTTTCAATGTCAAGCATAATGTAGGATTTCACAAATGACAATTTATCGGTCTTGCCACATATAAACTGACTGATTACTGACGTATTATCATTTAAAAAAACATAAAGACGACATTTTTTAACTAGTAAAATAGTAAGAATTGGAGAAAAAGTCATATATTATAAGTTACCTATATTATTATTAACAAGAGATAAAGCTTTAGAAAAAACTATGTAGAATGTATTCATCCATTTAGATGGCAGAATCTCATTGTAAGCCGTCCCATTGTTAGCTTACTAACTTTATTAATATTTTTTTGATATAATATGGTATTAAGACTGATTTTTGTATGGCGCATATCTCGAAAACTATAAAAATAATTTAAAATTAACTCTATCAAATGTATCAGTTTGTCTATCGATGTACCAATCATAAATATCGAATGGAATCGATAACGATTCCAAGAATTTTAAACAATCGATACAAATCGATTGCTTCAAATTCTTTGTATAATTCAAACTTTTAAATTTCGAGAAATTATTTCATTTAAATGTGTGTTATACCTTAGTATTTTTTTTTCCAGATAATACATGTAACTACTGATCCATTATAAATAATAAAGACTTCAGTTTAATCTATAGTTGGGAAGTATATGATATTATGTCTGTTATCTATGGTCCAAGGAAGATATACTAGCATATGCTATGGTTTGACCTTCGCTTTGACTTGACTACTTACTAGTGTAATAATTTTTTTCGGAACGCCATAAATAAAGAGCAACAACAATAATTTGTAATAAATAATTCATAGCGTTTATGTAGTCAAGCTTTATTAAAGTTAATATTTGTATTTACTTAAGAGAAGATCATTATGCATTTCTTACATGACTTTGATCCTGAAACTTCAGCACGGGAACGCAGAAAATTGAACAGAAGGAGTTATTTTTTTAAGTATGCATTGCACGATTATAAAATAATTCTTTACCTCTTTAAAAGAATATTCTAATTAATTTGAGTATTTCTACTTAGTCGAACAAACAAAAAACTTTACAACGAAAAGGGATGTTTGGCAGCAACCGGTAAAGATCTTTGCGATTGCTTGGACGAGACATGCTCAGGATGCCACTTTCCTTGCCCAAAATGTAATTCCAATAAATGTGGTCATGAGTGCAGGTGAGAAAATATATGCAAAATTTACTTTAAAGTATATTTATAATTATTAAACAATCTGTAGATGTATCTTTTGTTATTATTATTTCAGATGTAACAGAAAATGGATGTATGATAAAATTGAAATTGAAGGAAATGATTTTGTTATTAAAAATGTATACAGAAGAAAATGAAATATAAAATGTTATTTATTCATTTGCTAATAACTTAAAGAAATATTCAACTTCAAGTTCACCATCTTCTGGGAGGTCTGTACAATGGACAGCATTATGTATTATATCTTTCCCATATAATGCTCTAATGGATTCTGGATATAATTGACGACACAGCTCCTTTTTATTTTAAACATATTATTAAGATTGAAAGTATTTGTTAAAATGAGTATACTTTGCTGTGGAAATAATGATGTATAATGTCATTAATAATTAAATTTAAGACCATGAGTAAATGTTGATTGAAGGTCACATCCAGACTCAAGGGATTACCCTTGAGTCATCTGGATCTGGATAATTAATAAATTATTTTTATTTTCACAGCTCTGGTAGTGTTGTATTTAATTTAAGCACTCAACATGTAATGTCTTGAACTACAAAAACCAGAGAACAGAGTACTAGTCTCTACGATACTCTCTAAATTCTACAATGCTATATACACGATTAAGTGTGAAATTGAAAATAATTTTAAAGAAAAAATGTATATCTCACAGGATCCCTTGAACCACAAAGTTTCCTGAACTCGCAAACACAATTTGTAGAGGGGTCATTACATTTCACTTCTAAAACAACACATTTTCCTTCTGCTAAATGTATACACATGGCCTACAACATTATTTCCTTTATTATTTTTTATATTCATTGTAGTGGGAGTTAACATTATATTTTACTCAGCATTACCAGAATTTCTCTTGGTGAAAAGCAGGAATTTTTTTACATTATAAGTACCTAGATAAGGAGAATTTTTTCACCAAAAGTGGGAAAAATATTTTAAATAATGAAGATTTAATATTATTTATCTATTTATTTGAGTTTTAAATAAATCTTTCAATGGTGATAGATAGCACTACAAAATTTTTAAATGGAAAAATGTCACTATCTGTACTTAAACAATATCGTTTTGGTTTATTATAAGTAAGGCATTTAAAAATTCGGAATAATTATACGTAACTTACGAATATTTATGTTTCTTTAAAGTTAACTAAGTATCTTATCTTAAAGTAATAAAAAATAAATGAAATAATCGTGAAAAGCGGGACAATGACCGGGACATTTAATTTTTGGGCTAAAAATCGGGACGTCCCGCAAAAATCAGAGCATCCGGCAACGTTGATTAAATTATTACTTTTAAGTAAATAGATTTTGTACATTTAAATTAATTTTACTAAATATATGCTAATATATAAATATCAAAACAAATCACCTTCGTGCTGTATCATGCACAGGGACCATGTCTAGACACCTCCATTTCCATCCGAATTTTTCGAGACGTTGCGAGTGGCAGAATTCAACGCCGGAGTTTTGCCTTGATGCCAGAGTGAAGANCAGAGCATCCGGCAACGTTGATTAAATTATTACTTTTAAGTAAATAGATTTTGTACATTTAAATTAATTTTACTAAATATATGCTAATATATAAATATCAAAACAAATCACCTTCGCGCTGTATCATGCACAGGGACCATGTCTAGATAAATGGAGGTGCCATTTCCATCCGAATTTTTCGAGACGTTGCGAGTGGCGGAATTCAACGCCGGAGTTTTGCCTTGATGCCAGAGTGAAGATATCCAAATATGAATAAATAATAATTTATTCTCTAGAGTGGGGATCGAACCCACAACTGTCGCGTTACAGTCACACCTTTGTGGCCCTACGCCACGATGGCCTAAATAAATATATTTTTTTACAATTCTTGTGAAATAGAAGTGTACCTCATATTCTGGTAAAACTCCATTATAAACTTCTAAAAACTCTTTAGCATTTGCCAATTTAACAGAAAACATAGCAATGGCAGATACATAAAATTGATTTGATGTTGCAATTTGTTCAATTATTGCACCCAAATTCCCATCAGTTATAACATGAGGTTTAATTATACAGCAGGTACAATTTTTAAAAGTTGCTCTGAATGGCACCTTTGGAATTCCATTATCAAAACCAAAGTACAAATCTAGCATCTAAAAAAATTGACTAATTACTTCATGGCTTTAAGGCCTTATGATATGGTCATATTATGAAGTCTTAAGACCATATAAGTAACTAGCGGACGCGCGCAGCTTCGCTTGCTTATTTAGGGGTGAATTCTAATAAACCACGAAACATGTGTTCAATGAAATATTTTTAAGTTTCAACCCCTTTTTTTCAACCCTTTTTTCAACCCCTTATTTGCACCCTTAGGGGAAGAATTCTAGAAAACGATGAAACACGTGTTTGAACACGTGTTTCATTGTTTTCTAAAGTATTTAATATAAGTATAAGCAAGTGTTTAATTGATTAAATACTTTTACAAATCTAAACTTCAAATTTTATAAAAATCGGTGCCGATTTAAATTTTTTTCCATACAAACTTTGAACCCCTATTTCACCCCTTTAGGGTTAAAATTTTTCAAAATCCCTTCTTAGTGGATGTCCAGATTACGAAAGTAAACTTTTGTCTAAATTTCACGTTTCTACCATCAGCGGTTAAGGCTGTGCGTGCGTCTTGCCTCAGTCAGTGAGGACAAGTCCTTTTATATATATAGATAAACACAAATAGTTTCTGTGATTATCAGATAACAGACCTGCTTCCGATGAACATTTATTTAGATTTTGTTGTGTAAATAACACCCATAGGATTTAGGCTTACAACTATAAGCTACTATGTTAAATGACTGCCTAAAAGAAAAACCGAAATTTCATCTAACTAAGTAACTAAACAGATCGTGAAAACAATTAGGTACTGTATTATATGTTATTAATTTACTTTCATGGCGCTGTCGAGAGTATTGCAGCCGTGTGCTATATTTTTTAGTTTATTTTCTCCGTAAAGTCTTCGAAGGGTGCCAGGAGCTGCAGCCGCTGGATCAGTATCTCCTAAACATTGACGCCACAACTTCACTGCGTCAGGTGCGACCAATTCTAAGCCAATGACTTCCCCCGTCGTAACATAATCTATTATAATTCTGGAAATTAGGAAAATAACCATGGGACACATTGATAAATATCTCTGATATAAAGTAACTAATTTTAAAAAATATGTTTATCAATAAGAGAATGGCGCAAACATATACTTAAACAGAATTCGAAAAGAACCCATATCGATGCCTGCGTGGATTCTGCGGTGGCAGAGATACTCAATAAATAAAGGGCTGAATAATATAAGTTAAAATCTGCAACTTTGCAATATTGAAACTTTGCAAGGTCAAACAAAGCGAGAGCTGTGGAATTCGACTCATCAAATAAAATTCGATGGTCCGATGAAATATAATTTCAGGAATCATTTGATATTGAAGTGGAATATAGAATTGCCCGATGATATTACTTTTGATGCTCCACGTACTTACCTACAGCAAATGATCTCCGTGTTGGTGACATTAATATAGACTGATTAAAGTCTTTATGATAATAGTTTCGTATTGATAGCTCACTATTTTTAAATAGGTATTTCTTTCTAATTAATCAATGAGATACATTTTATTGTCACTTCAAATTATTTACCAAATATAAAACGAAGTAATGATTATAGTTTAATAAAACTGACATGGCGGAATAGTGGCACTATTGGCAAAATTGTGGTTTGATAATAGTTATTAATTGTGCTTACGGCAACGAATTACTTCCAGCTACATTTTTGTATAAATCCATTGCAAAGTCTTTGCTAATTTTACCATTTTTCATGCGAACTATACGGAAACCTTTCTTCATTATGAATGTAATAATTTTCCCATGAAGACTCGGAGCGATTGGTTTTATCAGAGCAAATGTGCTTAAAAACATATATAAAACGATATTAAGAAAAAATATATCGGAAAATTAACACTAGCTAATAAGCAGATAACAATAAACAGAAGTCTGGCTATTATTATCTGGTAATCGATATTAGAGGTTTGGCTATGGATGATTGTGGTTATAGTACTTATTCGAGAACTTATTCAGATTTTCGAATAAGTTCATTTTTAACAAATTTTACTAGGCATTTTTTTACTGTAGATGCATATATTGTTAGTTAAAATATAAGAATTACGAAATTATGAGTTAGTAAAAATTTGCTGTAGCTATACAGTAGGTATCTAAGTGGAAGGACTGCAAGTAAAATCTTTATACAAAAAATAAATTATGGGGAAATTAAACAATTATATTTCGTTTTATGATAATTCCTAGCCATAGATATATATATATAGCCGGATAGGCAGCCGCCGGGAAGATAAAAAAATTACACCAACGTACCTACTTATCTATGGAAGGCTAACGGCCAGAAACCCCACACCCCCCATAAAAATATTTCTATTAAAGATACGCTCATGGTCGATACGACATATTAAGTGTCGTGACGATATATTAAATTGGAGCTTTATATGTATAATAAATACCTTTGAACATTATTGTATAAAATTTTCCTAGTGGCTGGTGCACAATCCTTAATATATAGTAACCTCGAAAATATGTTGACAATATTTCCGATTTGAAGCATTTCCAGTTTTAAGGGTGGCAGGTGGACACGTTTGACAAGATTCTTTCCTTTTTTCCCATCAATTACTTGTATAGAATTGTCAAATGGGAAAAAGTTAAGTGTTAAATCTTTTATTTCGTCTGCATCTTCATCATACATTTCACACAGGAATGTGTATTTATCAAAATAATCATAAGGCTAAAATTATATAACTACATGTATTAGGTACTATTCTAGTATGCATATAATAATATTATTATTTATCATCTATTTTTCAAGCTATAGTTTCGCTGTAAAAAGGGCGGCTGTGAGTTAAATATTTATTCTGAGAAATACTTAATTGTTTTCAAATTGTATGTAGGAGTTGCTCTGCTGTAGGTATATGATATGATCAATTCTCCAAAAAATAATAACAATTCTTAGACAATTGCTCATGTGTGAAGACTATAAAAATATNGTTAAAACTGTGGTTTCATTTAAAGTGGTGCTGACAATTCCACCCTGTATATAGCCGGGTAGGCAGCCACCGGGAAGATAAAAAAAAATACACGAACATACCTACTTATCTATGGAAGGCTAACGGCCAGAAACCCTACACCCCCCATAAAAATATTTCTATTAAAGATACGCTCATGGTCGATACGACATATTAAGTGTCGTGGCGATATATTAAATTGGAGCTTTATATATATAATAAGTACCTTTGAACATTATTGTATAAAATTTTCCTAGTGGCTGGTGCACAATCCTTAATATATAGTAACCTCGAAAATATGTTGACAATATTTCCGATTTGAAGCATTTCCAGTTTTAAGGGTGGCAGGTGGACACGTTTGACAAGATTCTTTCCTTTTTTCCCATCAATTACTTGTATAGAATTGTCAAATGGGAAAAAGTTAAGTGTTAAATCTTTTATTTCGTCTGCATCTTCATCATACATTTCACACAAGAATGTGTATTTATCAAAATAATCATAAGGCTAAAATTATATAACTACATGTATTAGGTACTACTCTAGTATGCATATAATAATATTATTATTTATCATCTATTCAATTCAAGCTATAGTTTCGCTGTAAAAACGGCGGCTGTGAGTTAAATATTTATTCTGAGAAATACTTAATTGTATTCAAATTGTATGTAGGAGTTGCTCTGCTGTAGGTATATGATATGATCAATTCTCCAAAAAATAATAACAATTCTTAGGACACTTGCTCATGTGTGAAGATTATAAAAATATACATTTTTAAAAAGCGACGACAATTTTTGTTTGATACAAAACTCCATTAGACGTTATGTTAGTACTGCGAGAAATTCACGTAGCCTTAAGCAAGCACTTTCTCTCACCAGGTACGCATCTTGTCTTGGTACCAGAGAAAAAGAGGAGGACAAATATATTAAATATTTTATTTCCCTAAGTAAGAATCGAACCCTCAACCTGCCGCGTTTACAGTCGCACGCTTGTGCCTCTGCGTCAAGACTAGCTTCAACATATAGGTATGTATATGTTGAAGCCGTGACGCAGAATTAAGTTACGCAGTTATTTTCTAAGATAAAAGTTATAGATGTACAAAAGTTATAGTTATAGATGATGACGACCATTATTTTGGACATATTGGGTACAGGGAAATTGTTTATATTCACGTAATAACGACTATTTTACAATAAACCAAAAAGTTGCTTACCATATTATATAGTTAATCTTTTCTTTTGCGTGATAAATATAGAAAAAATACAAGAAAAAAACACTTATAATAGCGAGCAAATATTACATGTTAAGTAAAATTGTCAATAGAAATTTTAATGTCATTTCATTTTTTAAATTATTATGTGGTTGTGTTTAATATTTTATTCTTCTTCCATATTACAAAATTGTGTTCACGGAGCAAATAAATTTGTTTTTAATAAATAATGATTTATTCAGCTTCACGCTGTATCTCACTTACAGTAAGGTAGGCAGAGAGAACCTAGTGTTAAGACACTCTGTTCCCCACTTTCTGCCGAAGTCTGGAGTCATTGCGTGTTGAGTGAGCAGATCTAAACGCTGCGCTTTGCCTCAACACCAGTGCGAAGAAATGGAAAGAATGATTTATTAATATATTTTTTTCATTTAGTAATACATGTTTTAAAAGTAGTATTTTTGCTTTTATGCGCTTAATAAAAATAGGTACTATTTATGTATCATTTGTTATAAGTAGGTATATATATTTTTTGCTGATGCTATTTTTGTATGTGATTGTAATTAACCATGACTATACGCTTATAAGTTTATAGTTTTACATTACATTGTCTATATCGTATATTTTTTAAAGAAGTGGACAATATGTAGTTATTTAATAAAAATAAAGTGCAGTTATAATAAGGTACTATAATGCAATCAGGAGACAAATTACACATGGGCGTAGGAAGTGGGAGAACCGGGTGGCCAATGCCCACCCCAGAATAGTCTGATGCACACCCCAGAAATTTAAATTACAACTTAATTAGCAGAATTAGCTAGGTGGTTCTGGATCACAATGGATCGTAATATTATACTGAATCGATACAATTTTTCTGATTGATCTAGGATCAAATGTCATTTTAGTAGTATGACAAAACATTTTTTTACATTGTATGATCTATAAAAAACCTTTGAATAGGGTACTTAAAAAATTTATATTGTTCAAATGATTATTTTCCATGACAAATGTTAAGATTTTCCAATTATATATCCGGTTAAATTGGTCCGATCATTTGATCTAATCTCCATTCAAAAGTAATTATTTCGATACAAAATCGAGTAGATTGGTATTGACTCACGCTAATATCGACTTGGGTCGAACATCCCTACATGATAGCAACGGAGCGAGACTGTCAATTTAATGAAAATTTAAAACGGTTTTGTTTACAAAATGCTGTTATAGTTACATACACTTGTTTTATTTAATGTAAACTTAAGGCCACATAAAAAGTGTTTTTATGTTGCGAATTGGCTTATACGAAATCACTGTAATACCTAATAATATATAAACAATGGTGCATATAATATATATGGTTTTGTTAATGTTTACTGAATATAATATGTATGCCTACATAATTTCATAAATTATAATATGTTTTCAGGAAGGTGCTTATAGAGATAAATTCTCGTTTATTGGGGAATGGTATGATAACCAAGCTAGTCTGATACGCCGTTTTAATGTTTTTTATTATCCAACTGATGATACAATCGAAATGTATGATTTGAAAAATCGAAAAACGTTTTTGAGAAGAGTAAAAGTAAATGGAATAACTTTAGATAGCTTTTATATAGGAGCCACATTACAAATTTTAGGTAGATTAATAAAAATTGTTGATTTTGCCTGTGAAGCAACTAAAATGCAATTGCATAAAGACATGGAAGTGTAAGTTATTTTGTAAAATATAAAAATATATTTATTTTGATTAAAATAAATTACAATGTTTAGATATTTTTTTGTTATAGTTTTATTTTCTTTCTTGACAATTATGTTTCTATTAAAATATGATTTTTACTTTTAGAACTTTTGCCTTAATTAAACCTATGGCTGTAAAGATAGCTGGAAAGATTTTGACACATTATTTTGAACATGGTTTGAGGATAACTAAAATGAAGAAGACTTCTCTAACAGCTGAAGATATTAATTTTATATATAGAAAACAAATGTCTGATAGAACATTTCCGTAAGTGATAATAAAATGAAATGTTTTTCATTAATTTTTAATGTGTATATTTGTATTTTTTTATCTAGCTTCACCCTGTATTCCACACATAGCAGGGTAGGCCAAGGGATCCTAGTGTTAAGACACTGCTCCAATTAAGTTACTTCCATTCCCCACTTTCCATTCAAATTTGGAGGCATTGCATGTTAAGTGGCAGGATTCAATGCTGCGCTTTGTCTTTAAACCAGAGCAAGGGCATGAAAATATTAAATATTTAATTACTTTAAGTGAAAAACAAACCCTGTTCTGTTAAGTATATTATTTAACATTAAGTTTAACTAATAAAAGCAATGCTATTAAGATTTCTTCTTGAACATCTGACTGGACAGCAAGTTTTGGGATTAGAGTTAGTAGGCAAAGATTCAGTATCTGCTTGCATAAAGATTCTTGGACATAAAGATCCCATGAAAGCTGAACCTGGGACAATTAGAGCTCTATATGGTACAGACGCTGTAAGGAATTGTGCTCATATGTCTGCAAATATTGATGATGCAGTAGAGGTAATAATGTAAAAAAATATAAATCCTTTTAAATTTATCATTATTTTCATTTAGGTCTATTTTTAAAGTCACATATTACCCTGCATATAATATGGTAGGCTATCTAGTCTTGGTAGGGAATCTAGTCTTTAGATATTCCGTGCACCACTTTCCACACAATTCATGCGTTATTATTTGTTGAGTGGTGAAACTTAATGTCACATTTGTTTTGTGTATTAAGAATTGATTGCATATAATACTTCATTTATTTTATTTATTTAAGGTTTATAAATGTTTTGTTATATTTTAGGATATAGAATATTTTTTCCCCCCACCTCCAGTAAAATCAATAAGACTTAGATTAACGGCAACACTGTCAAACTGTACATTATGCATAGTGAAGCCTCATGCAATCAGAGAAGGAAAACTGGGAGCAGCATTAGAAGCAATTGATGAGGGTGGGTTTGATATAACAGCATTGAATATGTTTATGGTGGAAAATGTTAATGCTGCTGAATTTTATGAAGTATACAAGGGTATTGTTCAGGAATACAAAGTGAGTTTAAATATGATAATTATTAGTTACTTATTTTTATATAGTGAATAATTTCATGAATTATTTTCCATGCTCTGGCAGAGTTGTGTTCGGCCACTAGGTTCTCTCTGTTTACTCTGTTATAAAACTAAAAAAAATGTACCTCATATATTCATATATTATCTTATTTCAGGGTATGGTTGAGGAGTTGTCAAGTGGACCATGTGTTGCCATGGAGATAGTCGCTAAAGATAAAAATGCTAACACTGCCATTGAATTTAGAAAATTGGTTGGCCCTTCAGATCCTGTAAGCCTGATTTTTGTCAAAATTAAAGTATTTGTATAAGTAAATGTATTTATTTTAAATTTATATTATATTTTGAGGCTGAGGTAACCTAGTGTTAAGACACGTCATTCCCCACCAGAGTAGAAATATGAAAATCCTGTTTTTAACCCTCAAACAATTTGTCTATTAAAAATTTTAATATGTAAAATCTTATAAACTTTCAGGAAATAGCAAGATTATTACGTCCACATACATTAAGAGCGAAATTAGGGAAGACAAAAGTACAGAATGCAATACATTGCAGTGATTTAGCAGAAGATGGTTTGTTGGAAGTGGAATATTTCTTCAAAATATTAGATTTATAAATCAATTCCTCTCATTTTAAATCACCTCGAGGCAATTTATCGGTGTATTATTTGGGCAGCTATATAACGTTTATTATATTATATTTAAAAACTATGTACCACATATTGTGAGGAGAATATTATAACAAGTAAATAAATAAAAAAACATTTAAGTCAAATGTCTAGTGTTGGTTTTCCAAGGAGTTCAGTTCAGTTCTTAGGTTGTGGCGTTTCGAGCTTGTCAGTTATCACATTGTTTGGAGAAAATTTACAAATGTCAATTTTATTATGGGCGAGTATTAAGCTCGAAAATAACATTAAAAATACAGGAAATGTAAAATTTTTATAAAATTGTGTGTACTGTATGAATGAAACAATAAAAGCCAGGGAATTTTTGCTAGTCCCTCAATAACAGGGATTTGGATCTCACGTCGCTTGTCAACCATAGTAACTGAAAATGTGTAGTTCTCATGCAGTAAGGTTAGCAAGTCATGGCTGCCTTGAAGGTAGATTTGATTTGGGGATTTTTCTTATTATTGATCATTCTCATGGCTGCCATGGCCTGTTGAACGTACTATAAAAATGAATTTTTACAAATTAATTTTATTATTTTTAAGCTGTATAAAATTAGCATATCCGATTTCCGAATAATGATTTCATTAACTTTAAAGACACAGAAATACGAATGATTAAAATATGCACCCATATTGACCTAAAGACTCAAATTGATTTTGGTAACATCATATTTTTTTATCGAAGTGGAAGATATATGATAATAAAGTGAAAAAATACCTTACCACTTTATAAAAAAAATCTTTACGTATTTTGTATTATCGTGTTTTCATTTAAATTTGTTTTTGCTGTGATACTGTGGTCCTTGTTGAATTTTTTCCTCGCAAGTATAATTAATAGAGTAAAGCTATTTTTTGTATAATATTTTAGATTCATTTCAATTAAAGACTGACATTTATGTGCTCAATTTTAATAAAGAGCACGCTTAAAAATATTATTATTCTGGTTTTATTTTCCCTTTCCACCTTTTCAGCTTCAGAATTATACTTTAATTTAATTTGTAATAAAAATGAAAATAAATGTATGAATAATTGTAAATTGTTTTTAATTGACAAAAAATCTCATAAGTGGTTTATACAATTTTTAAGCTATAATATAGATTGTTCTTATTCAAATTGGTTGGCCTTATAAAATTATAGCACACTTATTAAAGTGATACTACAGATTTTGAATATTATGTATATTATCTGAACCGATTTTTTTGACCTTCACATAACGGAGTAGGTAGAGGGAAGTTGGAAATCTAGTGTTAAGACACTCCGTTCTCATTAAGATTTTTGGAGGCCATTAAGTATGGAACATATTGAATATTTTAATTTTCTCGAAAAAGAATCGAACCCACAACCTTTCGCGTTTACTGTCACACGCTTGTGCCTCTGTGTCACGTTTGGCTTCCAAACTGTACGGTCGAAAAATATTGTAGAAAGTTATTATTATTTTTAATTATAATATGGTTTGGCCTTAAACTTAAATGAAATGAAAAAGTATTGATAAAACGTGAACATGATATTAAGATAAAGATGTAATTAATTCTTGCTTCGAGAATATCGATGCTTATGTTAGCATATCGCTTGATTTATTAAACGGCAAGCATGTTTACCATTCTCTTTGATATTGGTAAAACGTTTTTTAATAGTATTAAGTATGCTTGGTGGACTTGACGTAGGGAGCTTATATAATTATTAACATATTCTCCCTTTATTCCCAAGAATTTAGAATCATTTTATGATCAAGGCCATCGCCGTCGTGGTGCAGGGTCATAAACGTGACTGTAAACGCTACGGTAAACTGAAAATGATATTACCTACCCATTGTAGGTACCTATACCGAGAAATGTAAACTATGTTTCCTTAATATGTGAAAGTAAGTAAGTATACAAGATATAAATCGTATGAGTTATTACAAAGACAATAAGAAACACAATTTAATCTACTCTTATATCACATAGAAGTTCCGCTTGAAAAGTTTAAACATATCCTACCATAAAGAAATTTCTACATGGTTACATGTAGAAATAAAAAAAGAAAAAGAAAGAAAGAAACTTTCGTTATTACAAAAATGACATTTGATAATTACGATATCCTTGTATGATCCACACAGGGAATTTATTATTTGTTATTTAAAAATTATTTTTACAATTTTAGTTGAAGCGTGGCGTTGAATTCCGCCATTCAACACACAATAATCTCGAACACAGTTCAGACAGAAAGCTAGAAAAACGTAAGTCTCAAAAATAAAGATTACTAGCATACTTATTCAGGATTTATATAGAATGCGTTTATCATTAATTCTATATGTAGGTACTTATTTTAAAGAGCAAGATTTTATTTCAAATATAAATTATAAATTTCCTGCTTTGTGGCCTTTAGGGCGTAAAATAGCAAATAGCATCTATTCTAGTACTTAGTTCATAGATGGTAACGTGATCTACCTTGCCGCGAGCCGTGGTCCTGCGACACAAACGTGATACAGAGGTGTCGACATGTCATGATTATAGATTGTTAATTCAATGCTATATAGAAACATAGCTAATGACATTTGATTTTCATAACAATTGTCTTCGCTTTATAACTCTCCACATTAAATTGAAAGAGCGAGAACAATGCCGGGAAGTTCGGTTTTCTGTTTCGTTTTATTGTTTTATCTATTTACTCAATATCAGATGGTTTTTTTATGTAACATATTATACCTATTATTTATAATATGTATATAAAAATATTTATATCAATAAGTAAATCAAAATCAAAATAAATTAGCTTCATGCTGTGTACACACAGCAGGGTAGGCAGAGGAAAGCTTGTATTACATACACTCCGTTCCCCATTTTCTGCCGAATGCTGGAGGCATTGCGTGTTGAGTGGCGGAACCCAACGCCGCGCTTTGCTTTGACACCAGAGCGAAGAAATGGAAATATAAATTTAAATAAATATTTCATTTCCTCGAGTGGGCATCGAACCTACAATCGGTCGCGTTTAGTCACACTCTCAATAAGTATATGAATATAACTTTAGATTAATCAGCAGGAAATAAATGTGATAAATTAAAAACGGCACAAAAGAATCTTAATAAAAATATATTTTTTTTTAATTATACAGTCTTTGGGACACGAGCTCCCATTCTTCGTTGATATAGACTGTATTTGAATACTGCGCTGAGTAACTGCAGCCTTTCACTTTTGTCAAGTTTTGGCGATACCGATTACCAAGCAGGAGTCTCTGCGAGGTACTTCATTCACAGTTTGAAATCTCTTTGGTGCAATACAAACTAAACATGATGGTGGGAAGCGTACAGGGTTGCGGCTGTGTCAGTGTCGCGCAAATCTCTCGGACGGACACGCGTACAAAACGCGCGTACTTACTTACGAATTAAATTCAAAGCGATATTTTTTTATTTTACGAAATTTATATGTCGTGATACGTATGAAGTTCGAAAAATGTAACGGATTAAAAAAATATATATTTTTGTATTTTTTTAATCAATGTTATTCGGAAATTAGCAAATGTTTAAACTTTGACGTGTATTGCATTTCATCGATACGATAAGGTTTATTTTACAATTTACGACTACGGTGAGTGTGATTTGGAATTATTTGTTTTTATAAGAAAATGGAAAATATTTATGTGTCGTGTTACGATAAGATTGAAGTTAAAAATATTATTTACTACTATTAAAAATTATTGGTATTTTAATGAATTAGTAATTTTTATATATAATCACCTATTTAAGTAAATAATTAATCAAGAAACCAAGAAATATGTTTTTAAGAATAAAATATTGATTACGAAAAAATATATAAAGGAATAATAGCGATATAAAGTAGTATTACTTATCCTTCACGTACATATCACATCGATTACATTCATGAAGTTCAAAACGTATTGAAATGGAAACTCAGGTTGACATTTCACACACGGCCACGTTAATTGATTTAAAGAATATTATATACATTTACATATATACGTATATTTTGTTTTGTTTTCGTGTAAAATAACATTGTTACTTCAATTACTTAATTAGGGGAAAGATGCGCTTGCACATAAAACACAAGCACGAAAGAACCTAAGGTCGATTGACTCTAACAATATTTTCTAACAAACAATTCAGCATTATAATTTATATTATTATAATATAATAATTAAATTATTATTAGTTAATAATTAAATTATTATTAATATCATTAATTGATAATTAAATTATTATTAATTCACAATTAAATTACTATTAATTAATAATAAATTATAATAGATAGCCGCCAATCAGATTCACTTAATCAATAAAATTCTATATTTGACTGCGGAACCTGAAGTTGCTATCTTCCAGATTTGCCGCGAATCGCAATCTTAATAAGAAATAATTTTTCATCGGTCACGATCACGACGAACGACACGAAATTATAATTGCAGCATTTAATTACGCTGCGAATATTAACAATATATTGATTGTGCATACAAAATTAATTATAATATTGAAAAAATATTGCAAATGGAGTAAAGTTAAATGCAGATAAAACTAATTTAAGATTCAGGAAGCTTACACAAAAGGTTATCTTATAATAAAGTGACTTTATTAAGGAAAAATAAAACGTTTCAAGAATTTTATTTGTGAATAAGTACCTATCTCTTAACAGGCACTTGCTACATGTTTACCTTATGTGTAGTGAATAAGAATCAGAAATTAATAATCTATTAAAAAAATTCGGCCAACGCAGTTTCTTCACACTAGGTTGTCTTTTTTAACCATACCTTATATAAATTTTACGCGTAGGCATACTCTGATGGACTTAGCGTAGCTTACCGTTCCAGTTATCCATTTTTCGAAGCCCCCATTAGAGTTCTTCAATCTCCTAAGAAGTATAACAATAAATAAAGCCAGTCTTGTCTCCGTATTTACCAAGCGTTGATGTGTCTTGCACTTTCAACATATTGTTAAGTTTTAAAATCTGATTACCTACTAAGATCTTTGTGTTGCAGCACCATGCCTGCAGCGGCACATATATACAAATACAATATTTAAAAATCTGATATTGATTAGTTAATTCTACTGAAATTATCAATAAATAGGTTGTTTTTCACAATGTCGTATTAGGTATGTGGAGTAACCCCGTCTACTCCACCTCCAGATCTATAATTACTATTTTTTTATGAAATAGGCACAAGGGATGTTGTATACAGCCAAAGAAAAAACATATGTACAAAAAACAATCTATGTAATTAGAATCCACAAACACCACATTTAATCAGAGAATTTAAGGCCATATCACAGCCGTATAAAGCTCTTTGCTTTAAATAATTAAAATTTATATACATATTTAATTAAAACAATAAATAGGAACAATGATTTATTTCTATTA